>JANEYF010003428.1:425000-566891 GCA_029963845.1 Rhamnusium bicolor | reverse complement strand
GCTCAGTAGGATAATACAATTAGATTATTCTTACTATAATAATATAATTGGAAAAGTTAAACACTTGATCAAAAATACTGCCAAATGATTGGAAAATAAAAACATTAAAAAATAATCACGAAAATAGACTAACGTGTGTGGTAAACATGATTTAAATTTCCTTGGTCTCATAACCTTCTGTAATTGGTTAATATGTAGCCAATAAAAAAATGCCCACAGTATGGCAGCCAACATGTAGCGGACTATTTATTTGTATTGTATCAGAGATCCAGATTATATTAAGAAATTCATTTATTGACCTCACAAGATTTTAATATTTTATATTTTAAAAAGTTTTTGTTTCCTATTTGTTGTATTTAAAGATTGTTTTTTATCGTATTTTACGGTAATTATGACTGGTTTTTAGGGTTAAGCTAAAATCATTTAAAAATGCATCTAACTTTTTCGTATTTTTATGTTTTTATATATTTTTCTATTCTTAATGCACAATAAATATTCTATTATTATTATTAAATATCACCACCCTAACCTACCTGTATCAGAACTTTTTACAGTAGCTAAAATCACACAGACCTGTTCTATCTCGGACGCCAAAGGAAACATCATAAAAATATTTCAGTTCTTATCAGAAAAATGAATAATATTAGAAAAGGCCCTTACTTGTTTGTCTGTCCAATTACATCTAGAAATTTAGTACGTAACTCGCACGGATTATATTCGCAGTGTAACTATAAAACGGTTCTTCATGCATTTGTCAAAAACCGTGTAACCTACAAAAAAGAAGTATCATTTTAATGTAAATTTGAAATCTGCATTTACCCAGAACATAAAATTTTTTGGAATTAATAAACAAAAAAACTATGAACAAATTTAGGTGGCACCCTACAGCAACTAAATGTACTAAATAAATACACATTGTAGAGCAAATTTCTTCAAGGTCAGGATGTAACGGCTTACTCTAGTTCAGCATACTGTAGAGTAAATACCCTGGTGTCGCAGTGTGATGGTTTTCCAGCTCAACGTGCTGTAGAAAAAACATCCAAGGCTCGATTCGACGGTTGGTTTAGTAATTATTTACCAACGGCGGGTCCAACAACGAGCTGTAGTTCCACAGTAATAAGCAATCACCGGCACTAATGACAGCGGGGGAGGACGGTAAAATGACTACCAACACCAGGAGGTCTAGCTCAGCTTGCTAAAGATCCCAAAATGCTACCAGACATTCGATCGGATGGTGTCGTCGTCGGATTCTGAATTCTAACTAACTGGAGCCAAGCTCAACACGGTTAAGACACACTACTACCCAGCTCAGCGTGCTGTAGGTAGCTGTCAATAAAAAACTGAATGATTTCTTTGCTATGGTGCTTATTTTATATCAAAAGTTGTGACTCTGGTTTGTTTTATTTATAGTGTTCAGGACATTAGAATAGTAATTTTTACTATTTTCCATTTATTTATATTTTACCTCAATTAATACTTTCGATTCATATAGTTGCTAAGTCCGGGCTACATAAAGTGATTACAATAAATTGCCACTAGAGAAAACATGCCTTGAAGGTTTCAAGTTGCTGTTTTGTATTGATCCAATTATCAAGAGCTCGGCTTGTTTGCTCATTGGTGCATTATCGTGCCTGGTTTTTTTTTCATATGCGACATTTCCTTTGCCTTGTACATACATACTGCAATGTCTCCTCTACATAAAAGAAAATATAAATAATTACGTAACACACGACAGCGTTCATTCCCATTCAACACGTAATAAAAATAATATTAATTTAGAGTTTTTGCGTTTAAAGAAGACTAGAAATGGGACAGGTTATTATACAATAAAGTTATTCAATGTGCCGCCGAAAGCCTTACTTAAACGGTTTTTGCTAGAGAATGCATTCTACGATTTTAACGAATCCTTATTAACTGATTTTTCCCATATAAGATTATGATTCTCTTTTGCTTCTTTTATATATGTTTAATGTTTTATTTACATTCCTGTTTGTCTTCATGTAACAGTTCCTTACACTGTGTTTGTTTATTTAATTAAAAAAAAAATGTATTGTTATTGCCATTTTCAAAAATATATAAAAATACAGGGTGTTCCATTTAAATGAGATGTCATGGCTTATATGGGACATACAGGGTGTCTCACTTGTCTATAATTGTGAAAAAATATTTCCTTTAAAATTTTTCTCTATCTTCTTTCTGAGAGATACTGAGACTAACTACAGGGTGCCACACCTAAAAGTTAAAAGAACCTCTGAAAATTCAACATGAAAAATAAAGTTTTATAACAGTCTATTGTTGCTAATTACTTTCAGCAGCTTCACCTGAAAAATACGGCTGTCACGCAAACAGGTGCTTCATTAAATATGTATCAATAATTTTTATTATTGTATTATCAATTGCCATTCATGAATATATTGTTTTTAGATTTTACCACGTTCTGTAACAGATGAATGGTTAAGCATATCAGAAGAAATTCACGGTATATATGGAAGTGAAAAAGCATGGAATTATTAACTGATGTTGTAATACTACTATGTCAAATAGTTAATACTCAAAGCCCTAATGGAAATGGACAAATCTTTGTTGCATTAAAATATTGCATTCAACATTTTGGAATGGTGATTCAGGTAAATGAATATTTTTGAATAAGTGTTATGTATAATATGATGTTGTGTATTATGAGCATTAGGTGTTATATTTTGTGTATTAGAATATAGTGTGTATTGTGCATGTCATCTACCATTTTCCAGTTTATCTTCAGAAATATTAAAGGAAATGAAATGTTGCTGTAACTGTGACCGATAAATGTTTCAATTACATGTTCTGTTACCTCGCCTACAGTTTGTTACATCCGGGTAGCAAATAAAGAAATTTTATTATTATTTCTTTTAATAAATAGACTTTATTGTTCAACAGTTTACATTAATTAAAGAACAGTAGTGTCCGCGATAACCAAGGGCATTGCTTTAAGACTTAATAATGATTGAACATTAGTAAAGATCGGAAACTTAATAGTACATAAAAAAAAGTAAAGACAATAATAATAATTATTAATCAAGTTAAAAGAGCATTTAATTCCATTTTAAATTTATCTTTCTTGGAACAAAAAATATCAATTTCCTAACAAAGACATAGAAGAAGGGTCACAACAATAAAAAAAATAATAAAAATTTCGATATCAGAATTCTGAGAAGTCAACTTATAAGTCAGAATTCTGACTTTTATTTCAGAATTTTGTGTTAAATGACACAACCTGTTCAACGCAAATTAAAAAATCGTATAGTACTTAAAAATTAGTAAAATATTGAAAAGAAATGATTCCGTCAGTAGCTGGAAGTAAGATACTGTAAATATTGTTAGTTTGTACGAAGATGTAGAAGGGCCAACAATTTTATTTCTTTCTCGATACATTGAATTGCCACTTTGAAGCGACAATTCTCACTTCAAGTGAGAATTGTCACTCAAGTGGCTATTGTTAATTCACAGGTGCTTCATGTTTAGGGTTCAGTCCCCAGTTGGTCAAAATGGTTCCCGTAGCGACCGCAACTCAGTTAACGGGCCCCCGTATTTAGGGCGTTGCCTCGCAATTTAAAAAAAATATCAAATATGGATTATTTAATATTTCCTATCAGATCTGGCCCCGAAATTTTTCTTCGACGCTGACGTCACACTTTTTTGATTTGATTAATCTGGCGGTAGGGGGATTCATATATTGTTGGGTATCAAATGGATCTGCTCGATGTCTAGAATACTGACATTACAAAATTTTCGTCTATGATTGAAAAATGACATTTAGAGTTTTGATATTTGAATTTAAAGTATGTAGATATGTTCTGTGGCTCAAAACATGTTAAAATCTGCAATAAAATATCAACTTCCGGTCGGTCAAAATACGTGATGTTGGGTATCAAATGAAGTCTCAATGTCTAGAATACTAACTTACCTAAATATTCATTCTATGGCTGAAAAATGTCATAAGAGTTTTATATTTGATTTTAAAGTATAAGAGTATGTTCTGCGGGTCGAGAAATAGACGTAGAGCTGATTCATTTGATACTCAACATGGGATAGATAGATAGATTTATTTACCAATTATAGATACAAAATTTGCACGTCAAACATGTTAACAATAGACAAAATAAATGATATAATATTAAAATTTAAAAGATTTTGGTCTTTTAAAGAAAAAAATTAAATATTTTAAATAAACAAAGGCTTTTAAATGTTTCAAAATTATATTTTCACTCTACACATGTTTCCGGCTTTTTAGGCCCTTTTCAAGAGTACAGATGAGAGGTACTAAATTATAATTTGTGTTCCTTGCTTATATATTGAATATTACATCTGGCAACTTATACTAATAAAAATGGTTTGAAAGATTTGGAATTTTTAGAAAAGTTAAATTATTTATCTAAAATGTGGTGACCTGTGATTATTTGTTGTTCATTTGTAACCGTTTTTTTATTTTTGGAAGCTCTTAATTTCTAATATATCTAAAGTCTAATTTTTTGCTTTTCTTTTCGGAATGAAGTAATTCTACATTATCCATATTTATAAAGTGATTGTTTTCTATACAGTGTGTTGACATGCCGGTGCTATATACGTTGTTTACAATAGACTTTTTTATGCTCTTCAAGTCGCTTTTTTATGTTACGTCCAGTCTGGCCAATGTATATAGCGTCGCAGTCACTACATTTTAGTTCATACACTCCTGTCTTTTGTAGTTTTTCTGTTTTATCCCAAATTTATTTTAAATTCAACGGAGAAATTTATAAGTTGTTAGATGGATTACCGATGGGTTCACCAATCTCTCCTTTATTAGTCGAAATTGTCATGTCAGATTTTGAAAATAAATTATTTAACACCAAAAACATTTTAATAGAAAATGTGTTCTTTTGGATACTCTATGTAGATGATGTATTTTGCATTTGGAAAGGTACGGAAAGACAGTTAAAACAATTTCTAAATTTACTTAACTCGTTTAATGAAAAAATTCAGTTCACGTTAGAAAAAGAAAATGAAAACGGTTTAAACTTTTAGACGTTAACATAAAAAATCATAATTGTTGTTTAGAATTCGATATCTACTCCAAACCTACCTGTACAGATACAGTAATACACAATAATTCTAACCAGTCTTTCCAAATAAAAATGTCATCGCTTCATAGTTTTGTTCACCGTCTGCTAACCTTTCCTTTAAGTCCAAACAATTTTGAAAACGAAGTCAACACAATAAAACAAATATACATTTTTGGACGTCATTTTACTGTTTTCAAGTAAAAATTGTGAGTTTGCGATTGAAATCTATTTAAATAATAACATTTGTTAAAAATGAGTCTTACCACAAATGGGATAATTGACAACTCTGCATCAGATGATTTTCAGTAACACCCAGTAAGCTAACATAAAATCCACAACGGAAAATATCTTCGTTAGTGCCCCAAAATAACAAAAAAAAAAAAAGAAAAAATCATTCGAAAACCCAGGATCCCTGTTGTACCGTGCCATATACCTTACACATTATTTTTTTTATTGCTTTTGCATATTTATTTTTAATATTTTTTTAATTACTCACAACTTGTTTTCAAAAAATTTCTTTGGATCCTGTTTAACCATCTTCAACTAAACTTTTCTATTTTCCATTTCTTGGAACTTGGATAAAAGTTTTTTCAGGTGTGTGTGTGTGTGTGAGAATTGTCACTTTGAAGTGACAATTGCTACTTCGATGACAATCGCCTATTTGAAGGTGCTTAACAAGGTACGCCCCTGCTTAAGGCTCCATCCCTAGTAGGTCAAAATAGCTCCCGTAGCAAACGTGACTCAGTTAACGGGCCCCCGTGTTTAGGGTGTCGCCCCGCAATTTAAAAAAGAATATATCAAATATGGAATATCTAATATCTCCTATCAAATTTGGCCCTGAAATTTTTCATCGATGGTGACGCCACACTTTTTTGATTTGGTTGCTTATCTGGCATTATGGGAAGTCAGCCATATAATGGTGGAAACCAATCTAAGTGAACTTAAATATCACTTAACAAATATGAACTGGTATGACATCTACTATTTAGAAATAGACCTGGTATTCAATCAATTTATTGAAACCTTAATGTGGTGTTTAAATGTTAGTTGTCCTTGTAAATACAAACTTTAGCAAAACCAATAAATTAGATAAAGGCTGGCTAACACAAGAAATATTATTGGAGGTTAGGGCTCTAAAAACTTTGTTTACAGATATGTTATATTCAGATGATCCTGAATCAATTTCAATATATAAAAACAGAAAAAGGGAATATAAAAGAAATATAAAAACTGCAAAGAAAAATATAGAATAAGATAAGTACAGCTGAATACAAATCTAAAGAGACCTAGAAAATTATAAACGACAATTTAGGTACAAATAAAAAAAAGTTAAAACAAAGAACTAACTCTAAATATCAATAACAATTTAATAACTGGAAATAAGGTTGCCGATTCATTCGCAAGGTATTTTACAACTGTTGCAACTGACAAAATGGAAGAATACTTTGGATATAACATATCATTGTCTTGCACTGTTTTCAACTATATTGAAAATTCAATATTTGCTCCGCCAGTTACCAAAAATGAGTTACTAGATGCTGTGAAAAATCTAAAAAACAAAAAAATCATCCGGTTTTGATGAGATAACTGCTCAGCTATTTAAAAATATTATTGAAATAATAATTGATCCCTTATTATACTTAATTAATTTATCAGCTAGTGAAATGAGTGTTTCCTGACATATTAAAGAAGGCATGTGTAATACCTGTGCACAAAAAAGGTAATTTAAATGGTCTCTAATAGGCTGCCACTGATATATTGATATTTTATTACATTATGAGTTCTATGAAATGTCAGAGTTTTGCATTTTCCTATGTTAGGCTCTAATTGGTTTTGAGAACACCATTCAGAGAGAAGATCCAAGTTCAACTGTATTTTATAGCAATCGGCTTCAGAATTGATAGTGGTAAATATCTTAAGATCATTAGCAAATAAGAGAAACTGCAAATTATTTAAGACATACTTTATATCATTGATAAATATATTAAAAAGAAATGGATTCAGATGACTCCCCTGTGGTACTTCCGATGTTACAAATTTTTTACAAAGTACAACATGATATACGGTATTAAATGCTTTGGAAAAATCAATGTAGACTGTGTCAACTTGGTAGTGATTCTCCAAAGCATCCAATACGTACTGGACAAAAATCATTAAATTGGTTAACCGTTCACTGTAGATTATCCAGTCGTCACTAAATAAGTTAAACTCGGTTACTTGTCCTATTAACGTCATTTTGTGTCGTCTTCATTCATATACATGTGGTCTGAAAATTTTTCCTTCCAGGGACTAATTTTCACAATAGGTACTTTCAGCCGCACTACCAATAGATTCTCGTTGCCATGTACATAAATAAACCATAAATGTCCTTATCAACTTTATTATTGCTTATCACAGTTAGAGTTATTACAGGTACATACTTAAGAGTGGGTGAACTGTATCCTGTATACGAGTTTATATAAAGTAATTTGCACATGTGCGCTGTGTTCCCTCATGATTTCCAGTACATCACAATAAATGTTTTTATAATATTCTACCCAGTCAATTGAAAAAGATGAAATCTATAAATAAATATTTTCAAAATCAATATTAGAAAATTCTTAATACACGCAGAACACTACATTTTAGAGGAAGTGAATGAGAGAACATTCAAGTAAACATTATAAATCAATATTTTGTTGGTTTAGTGAGTGATGTGTATCCCTCTAATGGTCAGTGCTACTACCCGTCAGACATCACTGTTTTGATATTCGATCAGAATTTTGTTATTTATTTATATTTAGTTTTTTTACATTTACAGGATTCCAATCTTCCTTAGTCATTAACATATTTTTATTCTCATTTTTATTCGACACTTTTTTGTGACAGTGCTTATCTTATAAGATTATATTTTTGTTCCTCTCCTTTAGATTTACTATTTAAATGATATTTATTTAAAATGTCTATATGGTTATTTAATACAATTGACAGTCACTAAGACATTAGTGATATCTTAGTGACTGATAGCGACCTGGAAAGCAGCTACCAAGAGCTGTGACCTCTAGTCCTGGTGGACTAAACTATATACTGAATGAGATTTACAACAACTACTCAGCGGACAAAAGCCTCGACCTGCGTTGAATTAAGCCTACAAGTCTTGTTTGGTAGCTAAGATCATTAGTCAATCCCTTATTAGACATAAACTGGTTTCGAACATAATAAGTTCAAAATCGGTCCAAGTCTAGTGAGGAAAATGACAAATGATCTTAGCTACTAAACTAAGACTTGCAGGTTTAATTCAATGCAGGTCGGGGATTTGTCCAGCTGAATAGTTGTTTCCTGCAAATCTTATTCAGTATATATTGTAGCCCACCAGGGCTAGAGGTCGCAGCTCTTCGTACCTGCTTTGCAGGTCCCTATCAGTCACTAAGGCATCAGTGATGTATGGACGGGTAGTAGCACTGACCACTAGAGGGATACACTTATCACTAGTCTTGCTTAGTCTGCTTTAGGCTAGCCTGGTTTGCTATTATTATTTGTCCTTTACCATTACTGATGAGAACATAAGAAGTTTGAAACCGGTCTATGTCAAGTGAGGAATTAACAAATGATATTAACTACCAAACAAGACTTGTAGGTTTAATTCAACGCAGGTCGGGGCTTTTGTCCGCTGAGTAGTTGTTTCCTGTAATCTTATTCAATATTTTGTATTTTCCTTTTTATACTCCTGGACATATAAACAAATATTGTACAATTATTGTCACTGCTATGCAATAAAATTCTATTCTATTCTAAGGCACTCGTACGGGGTAGACCAGACACCAATGCTGTCTTACACGTCCCCAGAGATTTGAGTCCGTCGTCGAGAACAACTTGTAAAAATAAATTTTGTACTGTATCTCTTCACGATATATATTTTATTTCAGTATCAGTAATATTAACTAATGAAATTTATTTTCACCAGAAATTCCAAGTACAGTCAACAACAGATGAAGAAGTAATCATTACCAAAAATATATGCAGGTTACTTCGACATGTACCAAATTCAATCAAAGAGGAAGAAGGATTATCGTTAGCTAATATTCTTACTGAGAGGTCTTTAAAGTCACTTGCTAATGAAAAGGAATTTGTTTGTCTTTTAGTTACCATTAATAATAACCTCATTTGTAAGACTTTAGCACAAAAAATTACATCATAATTGTTTATTGCGCTATTAATATAAATAATACTTGTATTTTTTTTTATATGAAATAAAACAAATGAATATTTATTGTTTCTTTTATTATAAACAATAACACATGACCCAGAATATTCTTTATAAAATATTGTATACATATTTAGGATAATAAGATAGATAATTTAATCGTCACTTAAGTTTACACAGAAGTATGAAACTGGTTAAATTCAATATTCCATATTTGTTACTTTGAAACAGACAAAACTGCACGTAGGCTGAAAAATATATATTTGTTTAATAATAATTTTTACTAAAAAAAATTATATTACCTTTCGACCTTTATGCATTAAATGGAATGCTTCATTAATCTCTTCAAATGTTAGATAATGTGTTATAAACTCGTCCAACTTTAATTTTTTATTCAAATATTCATTCACCAATTTAGGTACACTATCACGGCTTTTCCAACCTGTAATTATTAATATTAATGTTAAGTCAATTAACAAATATCTAGAGAAATTATAAGAGAAATATATATTTGAGGAGCTTTCATGCACAACAAATTCACTAGTTAATTCTGTACAAGAGATTTTTTCTGTGGAATAAAATATTTTTTTCCTTAAAAGAAATAGAAAAATATAAGGAATTCATTCACCAAACTTAAAAAAATTTATATTATATATATATATATATATATATATATATATATATATATATATATATATATATATATATATATATATATATATCTATTTTGCTTCATTACATATTGCGGTCAAATTGCGTCACGTAGAAGGAGCTAGTTCAGACATGATCTAAGTAAAATATATTGTTTAAAAAATGATTTAGAGTCCATCGGTATAAATTTTATTAAGATTGTTTTATTTTTTAAATATACATAATTCTTTACCATGGTCAATATTTTGCATCCGCCCTTGTTAGTTATTATTTTGAGACCGACTTATATATCGGCTTATATACTACTAACTATTTTACTTCCATATAAATATACTGTGTTCATAATGGGCATTATATTGATTCCGCAACGTTGTCATGTTTAACGTATAATACTATTCTAACAATTTTATGGAAAATCGTGCGAATTATGTTACTTACCAATATGTACCATTTTGCATCCAATTAAATGTACCGCTTTAATACTTTTAGTCCTTTATTATTTTCGTTTGGCTTATTTTTGATTGACAATGATTACACTATTACTAATAACTACATTAAAAACAGCAACTGTAAGATTTACAATTAATTTCCAGGATAATTGGATATTCTGATTATTTATTGTGATTTTAAATAAAGTGTTAAATTTTTTTTGCTTTACTTACATTTGTAATTATTTAAGTAAAATGTCACAAATATTTTTAAATTATGACTAAAATTGTATACTTACCAGTAATATTACAATAAATAACCCGAATTGCCATGGAAATTAATTGTAAATTTTAAAATTACTTTTTTAAATAAACAAAGAAAATTTGCTTTTAAATGTTTCAAAATTATATTTTCACTCTACATGAGTTTCGGCTTTTTAGGACTTTTCAAGAGTACAGATGAGAGGTACCAACACCTCCTAATTATATAGGAGTTGTTGGAGGTACTCTCAGTACCTCTCATCTGTACTCTTGAAAAGGGCCTAAAAGTCGATACACGTGTAGAGTGAAAATATAATATTGACCATTTAAAAGCAAATTTTCTTTGTTTATTTAAAAATATTTAATAATGTTTCATAAGGAGCCAACCACAGAATCAGTACAGTGTATTTAAAATTACTTTAGTACAGCGATAATAAAAAATGTTTTAAAAATATTCCATTGCCAATTATTAAAAAGTAATATGTGTTGAACTTTAACAGTTATTTATACATCAGTGGGATTAGATATTATCTATGAAGAAAAATGGAAATAGGTTAATTTTTAAATGGATAATATCACTCATCCCACATGTTCCATATCCACTTTTATCTTTTGCTTAAAATAAAACTATTTTCTAAATTTTATGTATACAATGTTTTAATGAGTGAAATAATCTTGAGTTTAATCGACTCTAGCCTAAGAAAAACCATTGATAAACATCGAGCCACGGTGAAACGATTTTTTTTATACCATTTATACCATTCTGTCTGTCATTTCATATATTGAACATTTGCTTTTGAAATTTTTTTTTACCCATCATTTTCAGGCAGGTATGAATTTATTTACCTGTTTAAATCTTTTTCTAAACCTACGACAAAAGATAAAATTGTTTCGTAGCTACTGCGTTGCCTACAAGACGCGCATGCGTCACATCTATATCTCAGTACAGCATAAAATTAATACCCATAAGTTAGAATTGTAAGAGTCGCTAATGTGCGCTTTGTGTGCGCATATGTGCGCTTTGTGTGCGTGTGTATTAAGTAACCAAATATAGGCTTGTAGGTACTCAAATTAACGGGAAATGACTGAAGAATTCAATGGTGCTTTAGATATTTTTTTATGTCCATAATCTAGAAATTTTTGATTTAAATTTTTTTTTTTCTATAAAAAAAAATTAATATAATTTTTGAAATTCTGATAAAATGTACAAGGAAACAAATAGCCGCAAGCAACGGTTATAATAAATTGTACATATCATCCCTTAACTTCTAACCACCCTAACTGTTAATTTTAAACTCTTAATTTTAATAATAGCAAAAAAGTCAAGAGATCATTTTTATGTAAAATTTCATGCTTTACAATTTTTATTTGAAACTTTTTACTAGCTTTTACCCACTTTGAATAATTTTGAAAAACACAATATTTTTTTCCACCCCTTCTCGGGGGTTGAAAAAAATTTTCTTTCATTAATCGTGTTCAAATACTTCAAAGTAACTCATATCAAAATTTCAAGTATTTACCTCAAAATTTTGATTTGTCGACCTATTTGAGTGGACTGATACAATAAAACTGACTGTAAAATTGAACCTCGGGAATTTTAGATGATGATAAGTATAACAATTTTAGATAATTTTACCTAACCTCTAAAGTCCATACAATTTTTTTTATCACTAATCTTTTTAATGCTTTAAAATAAGGTCAAGATCTTTGTAGCAGCAAACTATTCCGTGATATATAAGTAAAAAACAATTTAAATCGTTGAGAAATAATGGATATTATGTATTTAATTTCTATTCACACTAAACTGAAAAGCATAAAACAGATGCATGGAATCACATTTCAAAGTAATGATCCTTTGAGGGGCGGGACTAGTTAAGAAAAACTCTTGAGTAACCATGTTTCTTACAAGAAGCTTAAATAATGACAAAAGCATTTGTAGAGAGCGAGATACAGAAAAGTATTTTACAGTATACAGGGTGTCCCAGATTTAAACGGACATACTCTAGTGGAAGGTAGAGCACACTCAGCTGAGTTCAAAACACCCCCTATACGTTGAATGTGAACCGTTTTTGAGATACGGGGTGTTTAATGGTTTTTGACCAGAACTTTAGTCCGCCATATTTTTTGAAATGACTGCACATATTTAGATAAAATGTGGTATACATATTATACTCTTAAATAGCTTAAATAATTTTGGAAAAATTCTAGGACCGATCTCCATTTTCTTAATATGGCTCTTAAGGTCGTTAACATCACACTGTATATTATTTTTTGGTAAATGTTAGTAAACTTTTAAAAAGCCTATGGACCAGTTTATGAATTAATGTCATAATATTTGATGGCACGTTTATGGTTATTCTTCAATAAATTTTCAAAAGTATTGAAATACCAAAATTTGACATTCTACAAATAACACAATCCAGTTGTTAACATCATTATTTTATTAATCTTAGCTAAATACCTCGCAGAAGAGGTTGTTATTTGTTTTTGTTTTGACATTCAGTATTTTCCGTCCAAAATAAAGCACATTCCATTTACATCATTATTTTATTAATCTTAGCTAAATACCTCGCAGAAGAGGTTGTTATTTGTTTTTGTTTTGACATTCGGTATTTTCCGTCCAAAATAAAGCACATTCCATTTATTTCACGAATAAAAAAATAAGTAATACAACGATGCAATTAACACATGACATTGTTGCATTAAAAATCCCAAGTAGGCACATGTCAAAAGTGCAATTTTACAAATAAGAATTGTTGTTCGCTCTTAGTAATTATTAGAATATGTGACAAAAAAAAAAACAGTTATAAAACTAAAAATTTTTAGATGCCGTTTCAATTTAGTAATGAAGATTATGCGGATATTATTTTTGTGTATGGCTTTTGCGACGGAAATGGGAGAGCTGCAAAAAGAGAGTATCAAAGGCGTTTTCCAAATGCCGTGTATCATATCATAGAACGTTTTCAGAGGTATACCAATTTAGTAGGGAACACGGACAATTTCCGTCAATGACAAAGCATGAACATGTTCCCAGAGCTTTTCCACAAGAATAGCAAATATTACAGGTTGTGGAAAATAATCCATCCATAAAGTGTTAGAAAAATAAGTAATGAGTTAGCAGTACCTAAGACAAGAGTATGGCGAACCTTAAAGAAGGAAAATTTGTATCCATTTCATGTTGAAACAGTTCAACGTCTAGAAGAGGGGCGACGACGTTCCCTGCTTAACATTTTGTAGGTGGATTTTGGCTCAAGAAGAGTTCTATTCATGGATGAAGCCCAATTCACACGTGACGGAATTAACAACTGTATAAATCATCATGTTTGAGCAAGCGAAAAGCCACATGAAGTGATTCAGAAACATTCCCAATACAGATTTAATATTAATGTGTGGTGTGGTATTTACAATAATCATCTAATAGAGCCCCATATTTTTGAAGAAAGGCTAACTGGTGAAGTTTATTTAAACTTCCTTAGAGATATCTTGCCAGATTTATTAGAAGGCATCAATACTAGGGATTTGTGGTTTCAGCACGATGGTGCTGGACCCCATTTTTCTGCACTGGTCCGGGATCATCTGAACCAGCATTACACCAACAGATGGATTAATCGCGGAGGTCCGGTAAATTGGCCACCGAGGTCTCCTGATCTTACACCTCTGGATTATTTTTTATGGGGTCATCTCAAGTCAGTAGTTTTAATTATTTGCACAGTTTTTTGATTTTTTTTAAATTATTTAAAGTTTTAAATAAATTTATTTTGTCAAAATAAAATTGCAAACTTTTGTCTTTAATATTTTCAAGTTATTCTCAAAAGGTGTTTAATATTTTTTTAAATTGTGTTTGTTAATTCAAGCCTCTTCACTAACATTATATTTCTTTCATGAAAGAAATGGAATGTGTATTATTTTGGATGAAATTTAAACTAAAAAAAGCTTAGAAACACTAATTGTCAAAACAAAAACAAATAATAACCTCTTCTGCAGGGTATTTAGCTAAAATTAATAAATAATGATGTTAGCAACTGGATTATGTTATTTGTAGAATGTCAAATTTGGTCTTTCAATAATTTTGAAAATTTATTGAAGAATAACCCTAAACATGCCATCAAATATTATGACATTATTTCATAAACTGAGCCATAGGCTTTTAAAAAGTTAACTAATATTTACCAAAAAATAATATATAGTGTGATGTTAACGACCCTAAGAGCCATATTAAAAAAAATTGGAGGTCGGTCCTGGAATTTTTCCAAAATTACATAAGCTACTTATTAACTTAAAAGAGTATATATATACCAAATTTTATCTAAATATGTGCAGTCATTTAAAAAATATGGCGGACTAAAATTCTGGTCAAAAACCATAAAACATGTATGTATGTATCTCAAAAATGGTTCACATTCAACGGTAAGTACAGGGGTGTTTTGAACTCAGCCGAGTGTGCTCTCCTTTCCACTAGAGTATCTCCTTTTTAAATCTGGGATACCCCTGTACACACTAGCCGCACAATAAAACGAAGTAGAACACTTATTTACCCCATTTATATTTAAAGAGGTAGATTATAATATCAATTTTGACCAAGATATAAAAATTGAAATGCTGAGCATAATCATGAAGGTTCATTCAAGAAATCGTTTTATATAAAATTTTACCAATTTATACTATAATTTAGGAACTAGTCAATGTTCAAGTTTCATATTCGCAGTAAAAATTTATTTAAGGGCCTTCTGTAAAACATGTACACTGTTTCTTTATATTATATCTTTAGTCTATATGGGCTCGTCCCATCAATGATCTCATCCTTCTTTTGTTAATTTTTGACACACTGATCAAATGAGACATATCTTAAAGTGCAATAAAGTTACAACTTCCAAGAGCCGTTTTCCTCCTAAAAGTATGAAATCATTCATGGACGAGTCTATATAATTAAAAAATTTTAAATAAATTAAATATGTCTATGCATATGAAACAAAACAGATAGAGTTATTACAAATTTAGACCCAATCTAAAAATGTGTGCGCTGCACGTAACCATACAATGTTGTCAAGTTGTTGGTAGTAAAATAGTCATCATTATGAAAGCGTGTGAAAGCGTATATTAATCTGCCGTATATTAGACAGCGCCTCTGTAGTGGAAAAGGTTCAACTGAAATATTCAAAAACTTTCATTATTAAGACCCATTTTGAGTCCAGCTAAAATTCAAATATACAGTTATCTAGACAGCACACTACAAAATTTGAATTACTGGAGAGGGGAAGTTTGTGATATTTTGTTTCAAATAAAATGAAAAAGAGAACTGAAACTAATTTTGGCGCCAAATTATAAGACAAAAACTATTTTGATTCCGATATTCGGAGTCAAAATATTTTCGAGTCAATATGTAATGTTCAGGCGTAATGCATGGTCTCAAAATAGATTGTCAGATATATATATATATATATATATATATATATATATATATATATATATATATATATATATATAAATATTCTATGTATGTATATATATATATATATATATATATATATATATATATATATATATATATATATATATATATATATATATATATATATATATATATATATATATATATATATATATATATATATATATATATATATATATATATATATATATATATATATATATATATATATATATATATATATATATATATATATATATATATATATATATATATATATATATATATATATATATATATATATATATATATATATATATATATATATATATATATATATATATATATATATATATATATATATATATACATACATATATATATATATATATATATATATATATATATATATATATATATATATATATATATATATATACATAAATATATATATACATACATATATATATATATATATATACATACATATATATATATATATATATATATATACATAAATATATATATATATATATATACATACATATATATATATATATATATATATATATATATATATATATATATATACATACATATATATATATATATATATATATAAATATATATATATATATATATATAAGAATAGAAAGGTCACTGAGGGATGAGATGTAACGGGAACAAAAAAAGGATAATGTAGCTTCCTTTTGTGTTGTTGAACCTAAGTTGTGCCTATCCTTACAACTTATAGCCGTCATGATTACGAGTAGTGACTCAGAAACACGTGTCGACGGATTCATCCTTTTTTGCGGGCAATACCCATTATCCTTTTTTTTTCCTATATATATATATATATATATATATATATATATATATATATATATATATATATATATATATATATATATATATATATATATATATATATATATATATATATATATATATATACAAATTTTTAACAACATAATTAAAACATTATGACCCAAGAAGTACGCGATAAAATTATTTTTATTAAATAATCAGACATTTTAAATAAATATCATTTAAATAATAAATCTAAAAGAGGAAGAAAAATATAATCTTATAAGTATAAGCAGTGTCACAGACACAAAAAAAGTGTTGAATAAAAATAACTAAGGAAGATTGGAATCCTGTAAATGTAGAAAAACTAAATATAAATAAACAACAAAATTCTGTTGGAATATCAAAACAAAATATAGCAAGTGGAATTATGTAAGCAGAGTCAGTTAAAACTCCAAAAATGCATTATTTTAAAATAAAATTAGGTATACACTTCTTGGTAAAAGTAACTTTTACAAAATTTATCACAGATAAGTATAACATATCTTTTTAAACAATTATTTTTCCGGCTATTTGCCAAAACGCTGAAACTTGGATTACAAAAAGATGCATATCTCCCGTCAGTTGCGGTGTGACGTCACTCTGTATAAGTTTGCTACAAAGTGAATACTCGCGGTTTGTATTTACACATTAAAATACGATGTTATTTTTATATTTTAAATAAACAAAAGAAAATTTACTTTTAAATGTTTCAAAATTGTATATTCACTCTACACGTGTTTCCGGCTTTTTAGGCCCTTTTCAAGAGTACTCTTGAAAGGGCCTAAAAGCGAAGCGTGTAGAGTGAAAATTACAATTTTTGGGCATTTTAAAAGCAAATTTCTTCTTTTTTTATTTAAAATATTTAATAATGTTTCACAAGGAGCCAGAATCAGTACAATGTTATTTTTATGTTCTACCATGGAGAGTGAAAAGAAAAGGAATTATAAATATTATATCTATGTGTACAAATACAACAATAAAAACCTAGAAAAGTTAATTCTTTATCTCTAAAATTAGAAATAAATGGTGCTTTGCAATGAAACGGGACAACCGAATCGTGAAATTATCGGAATCTACACGATTATATTGCTGCCAGGATCATTTTAATGTAAGTTCTGATAATATTTGTGTTTTCTCATTAAAACCAATAATTTGAAATGATTTTTCTCTATATCACAAAGTAAGGAGTAATTATAAATACTTCATTTTCATCAGAAATAACGTTTATTATTACAATTTCTAACAGATATTTACCTATGTAATTAAATTATTATAAAAAAATTGATGAATAAGCATTCCGAGACGAAAAATAATAGTTAATATTAAAATATTGCACAGATGTTTGTTTATGTATTTTGAGGCTAGATATCTACCTACAGAAAAATGATAAAAGTGGGCTTAAACAAATTTATTGTTAGGAATAATGAATGATACACACCTTGTTGCTTTTGTACCACTAATTTCAGCACTGATGAAAAATAAAATTAGTATTATTAGTAAATAAACTGCTCAGTGTTCATCACGAACACGTCGATTTTCGGTAAATTGTTGGCCTGAGCTTGCACAAAACCACTGACCGTCATTTTCACCGCTTAGATAAATTAATATATGTGATTTTTACGTAAATAATTAAATAAACTCGAGATTTAACAGTCATAAACTTGCAATTTAATGCATTCAGGTAGACTGTCACAGTCAAAGTTCTACGGTATAACGTCAGGCCAATAGCGTAGCGTTCGCGATTACGTGGTTTTGCTTGCATAAAAATTTAAATTGAATTATTTACGAAATGAAATAATTTTTTTTTTTTGTTAACATTTAATATTTATTGTAAAAATTAAATAAATTAATGCATTTCTAAAATGCATGCAGCTTGTCTATTGTCAAATGATTCACCTAAATAAACATGGTGTCATCCGTGTTTAGTTTTATTTCACCTTTCAGGTTCAAATTAGACATTGAATTGACATAAACTAAGAAGTGTTGGTCTCAAAATGGACCCCTAAGGGACTCCACAATTTACATATTATTCAGAGCTACAGTTATTGTCAATCGCCACATATTATTTTCTATTGTGCAAATAGGGCATGGCAATTCCCCTGAATATCAAGAAGCTCTAACTTTCTCAGCAATTGTGACTGACCATGTCAAATATTTTTCACAAGTCAAGTGACATCAGGCCAATCTATTTACCTTTGTCCATATGTACCTGAATGTCAGATATTTAATCATTTCTGATATAGTATCGCTTGACTCGCGAATGCTATATTGACACTCATAAAAGAATTTGAAGCTATTTAGGCAGCAATCTTTCAGTTACAGCATTTTCTACTATTTTTGATAATACAGGCTTTTAGTTATTTGTTGGTTTTTTTATCTCCATCCTGAAATATTGGACAACCCTTATTACTTTAATCAAATCTGGAACCACACTGACAAATGCTAACAAAGTACTTATTTAGATGTTCCCAAATTTCTTCTGACTTCTTTATCAACCCACTATCAGACTCTATACTTGAAATTTCATTACTTTTAGCAGACCCCTTGTTGACTAGAACATGGTTTACAACTAATATACTCGTTTTGCTTTTTTCACCATTTTGTCTGCATCTGTATGCTTCTGACCTACATTATTTCTCACAATTCTTTCACACTTTCTACTATAATAGTCTCTTACTTTTACTGCCTCATGTATATTATCATTAAACCACGGCTTGTTAATCTTACAGACCTTTATGATCTTGGTGACATAGTTTGTATATATTTGAAAACATTCAATTAGTTTAGTGTAATTTGTGATATCATCTGGGGATGGGTTTCTAAAGAAGAGTGAACTGCTGATACACCAACTGATTCTTTAAATGTTTGGAATGTCTTCTCTCCAACTCTAGCAGAGTATTTGTATTTCATGGTCACTGATTGAACTGCTTATAACAACTACTCTCAGGTTCGTTGGTGAAATAGTCATTACATGATCAATAAATGTTTTACCCTTTCTTGTTCGAGTTGTGTTGCAAAATTTAAATTCATTAAACATAACCAATTCCTTATTTTTATGTAGATGTAATCAGAACATCCGAGCTATAAATTTAAATTTGTGAAAGGTAAAATCTACCTTAAGACAAATTTGCCCCTAATTTTTTTTAAGGATATGATTTATCTCATATTTTTTGGACAAAAAAAGTGACAAATACACTTTATGTACCTTGTAAAATTTTAGTACCTATCATAGTTTTGGTGGACCATTTCTTTTCTCAGTCTAAAATCCATTTCCGATTTCACTGCATATTTTTAATACTTAATTTGACTGGTTGTTTACAGGGCCTTTAATGGAAATTCAGGTCGATTGAATGCCCTGTAAATAATCATCAGAGACAGGAAACTTAACAAGAGTCTAGGACCAGTAGCTGCCTCATATGTTTGACAGGACATATAAAAGCAAAAGTATAAAATATACCATTTGATACAATATATTATTGAGAATGACTGAGTTCTGCCATAGTATTAGCATACATGGTCACAACTAATATTCATTCTGCCTTCATGGCTGTTAATTTTGAGCGATTTGATCATACATATTATGTGTATCCTGGACGCAAAACTAAGTATTTGTTTGTTTCAGTCAAATGCATAACTGGATATTTGCTATTAACCAATCATGGTACAGTTTTATGTTTTTCTGTTACAGCTCTTGGAATTTTACAATTTCCTAAATTACATGATTTTAATATTAAATGTAGCTATTTTCCAAGTGTATTACAAAGTTCAAAAGTGTGCTGCAACATATTGCAACACAATTGTAGTTAAATTGTTGCACTTTTTTTTTAATAATCAAATAACAAATTAATTACTGTTTTACTGATATTTGTACATTTTATTTGCAAAACTTGGTCTCTGTATAAGGTAGATTCAAATATGATTTTTGAATTCATTAACTGTAATTATTTCTTAATATTATGTGATTTTTAGCAAAAATTCAATCTTCCAATCGTAAGTGTCTACAGTGTCATTTTTAACACAATATAACTAAATTATTTGAAAAAATATTAAACATGTAACTTGTGTCAATTTACAAATTATGGTATTAAAAATGTATAGTAATATAAGTGGAAAAGGAGATAGGGTCTCTTGGGTTGGCCCTCAACACTACGTGTTAAATTTTTTTTCTATATTATATCATAAATTTCTTATAATCAATTTCCCGAAATGATCCTGGTTGCATGACCAGTTGCATATATTACAGGTATATAAATAAAGGCATACATATCGATTAAAATTAAATAATACGACTTTTTTATATACTGCTGGCTCTGAAAAACAGTAAATATTTCTGGTATCTGATAATCATACTTTAGTGTTTGTTGCACAAGCAGAACCTTTCAAAAACTTTGCCTTTCGGTAATAGTAATAGTATAGTGTTTCCAATATGAATTGAAACAGCATAAAAACGCCAACAACGGGAATTTAGTCATATCCATGAGCGTCGACCAAAAAGGTTTAGAATTATCTTTTAATTCTTTAAAATAAATAGAATAATTTTTTACTATTTTATGAGTTTATATGTATGTACAATACCTATAATAACCTTTTTATTTATTTACTTACTTTATTTATTGTAACAGTAAATTTTTAATTTCTGTCACAACTAATCCTGGTAAGAGTTACCAGGATTAGTTCATTCGAAGGCGTTCATAAAATACCCTTTGAAATCGAGAACTAAGAAACTTTTAGAGTTAAACAGGATAAACCTGAAAACTCTAACAGGCCTATATACCGGGCACTGTCGACTAAACTATCATCTGCATAAACTCGGCCTAGCGGAAAACGCCGAGTGCCGTCTATGCCTGGAGGATGATGAGAAGGCAGACCACATCTTATGCACCTGTCCCGCTGTGGAGAGGATCCGATTCTCAATATTTGGCAAAGGGCAACTGCTGCCAGAGGATCTGGACACATTCTCACCCAATAAAGTTATCAGTTTCATTAAGAGACTGAAGTTATTGGGTGAAATATAATTAGGCGTGAGCCACAATAGGTCTGCTGATGGCCGCAGTGGACAACAAACCTAACCTAACCTAACTACCTATTTTCATTTCGGAACACCCTCTCTAGATGTTCCTGTTTCAAGAATTACGGCGGCACGAGGCTAGTTAACTGACAGATTGTTAACCACCTGTTAATTCACGTAATACGCCCAGGCTGTTGAATTTGAAAATGATTATCAGTAAAGTCTGAAACTTAATATACATACCTTTTTTGATCGGTACAATATTAGTCCATGGTGACAATTCATTTAATTTAACTACTCAACAATTGCGGGTACCCTTTGCGCGGTCGCGGCGTGGAATTTAGTTTAATCTCATTTCCGACAGGCATTTCCAACGAGGCTACTACAAGCAGCGGTCGGCTTTTACACTTTCTTGAAATACCTCGTGGCTCGAATAATTCAATCTCTTTATTGGATGTTAGTTGCAGGTATGTTAACTTAACTCATTTATTTTATAGAACGTATAGTGATATCGGGATTTTGTTTCAGATTTTCCTGATTGATTATTTATCATATTTATTACGTATTATTTATTATTTATCATATTATTACTTGAGTATGTCTATTTTATAATATATTTTTTATATTATCACTTTTTGATCTTTTTTTATTACGATCACTGTAATTTTTTTGGAGGCATTATTTTATGCATTCCTCGTGAGGCACCTTTTTTTGGTACTGGAGTTTTACGTTTTTTATGGGAATACCACCATAATTACTACACTTTAACTGGGATAGCGATATTTTCATAACTTGATGTCGGCCAAGGAGTTTTTTTGGAGCACTAACTAGTTTGCCTGGAAAACTACGCACGTGGTTAACTGTGCCTTGGACGTATTACTGAATTCTTAAGCTTGTGAGGTCACTGTAACTATGAGATGGTACCGACAGCCTGATGCCAATCTAGCCAACGTATGCGGAATCCCGAAGGAGCTGTTGCTCAGCCCCATTGCTTAAGATAAGTACCTTTTACATTTGTCTGCTAGTCAGGATATAGCTTACCGTTGTTAGAGGTCCTGTAGCCGGCCTTACTTTGCCTTTTTTTTTGCCTTTTTTGCTTTTTATGCTTGTAGTTTGCTTGTAGCCGTTGATGTTATTTTAAGATGTGTTGTTTTTGTGCCCGTGTGCATTTAAGCGGACATGCCTTTACCTTTTTTTTTTTTGTATTTCTATGACCTTCAGTACCGTGTTAGTGTCTGTTTAAATGCGTAAGGCGTAGAACCTTATATAGTTGTAATTTACTGCTTGCAGGATATGTTTTTTTTTGCTTACAAACTATATATTTAGTACTTACTAGGTTATGTTAACCACAGTTACCTGATTTTAGTTGCCTTTTGCCTAAAATCGCTAGCACAGCCGTTGTAATTGCCTTTGGCTTACAATTTGGTGGGTGTGTGTTAGTACTTTTTGCTTACTACGGTTGATTTAAGTGGCCTTTTGCCATGAATCTGTAGTATAGTAGCTTTACCTTTTTTTTACCTCACGTGGGGGTATGTAACTTTGTAGGTTATTACCTACGCTTATCGGGCTTTGGATGTTTGCTTTTTGTGCAAGTAGTGAGTAGTCATATTCTTGAATATTTTTAACTAATTTTGTACCTTGTATATATATATTTTTTTTGTGTTTTATCTTATCGCTGTCAGCGCTTGAGCTGCTACTTTAGTTAGTATTTTGATTTATTATGCTTGACTTTTTGCATATCTTATTAAACTAGTTGTTGCTACTAAGCCTATCTTTTGGGCTAGTAGTGTCATGATATGTTGTAAATTTTTGCTTCACGTAGTTTTAATTAAACTAGTTTCAATTTTATTATTTTTTTTCTTGAGTTTCTTTAACTCATGGCGCCCACAGCCTTTTGAAATAGTTCCCATTCTTAAATAATATCTTGCTATAACAACACCGAATTTTAACAACTAATTCTCAAATTTAGCAGTGCCTGAACTCTTACCCACGACTCTTGCCTCCTAGAATAGCTGACTAGCCGTGGTGGGTTATAATTGGGGTTGTCTATCTTTTGCCTTCACCGACAACACAATTTAACTCTTTTACCTTAACGATTATAATTTAAACCCAATTAAATTACAAATTGGTGCGCTTAAATTATAAATTGGCGACCAACGTGGAGTTAAATTATATTATCTATATTAGTTGAATAAGCAATTTTGATGATTGAATAAAAGTTAAGAATCTTACTCACTTAGTTATTGACATTTTCTAGAAACTGTAAAAATTGATATTGAGTTGTATAAAATGTGACCATCCGGTAAAAACCAACATGGATGTGTATTTTTTTCCCAGGATAGGATAGGAATATGAAAGGTGTTAGTATGATGGAATGTTAGAATTAAATAACTTTTTCAAATAAAATATAACACAAAAAATTAAAGAAAAAGAAAGAAATAAATAAATATTTGCATTTTGTTAGAAACTCAAAAAAATCAATCTCTTCAACCGTTCATCGACTGAACATAAAAAACGTTTAAATAAAAATGCTGCACGGCAATTGAATCACAAAAAACAAGAAATAAATATTTAAAATTTGTTAAAAACTCAAATAAAATCAATTATAAATCTCCTGAACCGTTCAAGCTAAGTTGCTTCGATTAAACGTAAAAAACATTTAAACAAAAATGATGCGTGGCAATTGGATCACAAAAAACAAGAAATAAATATTTAAAATTTGTTAAAAATTCAAATAAAATCAATTATAAATCTCTTGAACCGTTCAAGCTAAGTTGCTTCGATTAAATGTAAAAAAACATTTAAACAAAAATACTAAGTGGTTAATTATCAGAAGAATATTCTGAACTAGAATCGTCACCAGTTTGAATAATGGTGCTATGGGTGGCAAAATAGGATACTCGTTTTCTTTTTGTATAGGTTAGGTTAGGTTTGTTGTGAGTGGGTCTCAATAGACCCTCCACTGCGGCCATCAGCAGACCTATTGTGGCTCACGCCTAATTATATTTCACCCAAAAAGTTCAGTCTCTTAATGAAACTAATAACTTTATTGGGTGAGAATGTGTCCAGATCCTCTGGCAGCAGTTGCCCTTTGCCAAATATTGAGAATCGGATCCTCTCCACAGCAGGACAGGTGCATAAGATTCTCTTTTTGTATAACGTGACTTTCGCATTTTCTCCATATGTCGCTATTGCTCACTTCATTTACTACTTGTCGTATATTATCAAGTACTACTGCGCTTAAAGTTGGTGACAGATTGCATTTCCATAAATGTTTCTTTATAGTGCCTCAAACCATCTCGATCGGATTAAATACGCAATAATACGGAGGCAACCGCGCGAGCGTATGACCGTGTCTCTTGCAAAGATCATCAACTAAATATTCGTTTTTAAATTTATGCTCCTTTATACGTTTTAATAATTCTTTCTTTATCGGAACCTTTTCAGGGATGTCCATATTTTTATTCCTCATAAATTTTAAGATGTCCTCCTTTTTGGTACTATTATTAGGTATTTTACGTAATAAACGCGAGTGATAAGAAGCATTGTCCATAACAATGACTAAATGTTGAGGAATGTTAGGTAGAAGCTGTTCAGCGAACCATTTTTTGAACAAATCCGCAGTCATGTCTTCATGATAATCAGCAGAGGATTGTGTTATGTTTTTGGCCGACAAGAGAAATGCGTTGGGTACAAAACCGTATTTGCTTCAAGCATGAAGAATTATAACATGGTTTCCTCTCGTGCAAGGTGTATTCAAATTACAATTTTTAGAGTCATCTACCAAACCGTACTGAACAACATCGTGTGTGTCAAACCAGGTCTCATCGATATGTACTATATGCCTATTTGATTCACGGTATTCTTTCATTTTATGTAAGTATTCTCGTCGAAGTTCAACGATACGTCGCGATTCCATTATAACCATTCGAATATCTATTTTTTTGTGTGTAAAGCCGCAATCTAATAAAATACCCCGTAGCGTTTCTAAAGATTTATAATTATAATCCGGATAATCACGCAATTTATCACGAATCATTTCTAAAGTTGGTACTTTATTTTCCTCATAGAAACTATATGAACTAATTTCTATAAACCGTTCGCCAAATAACGTTTTTCGAGGTATCGTCAATTCTACAAAATTTTCGTTTTTTTCCTTTCCCCTTTGTAGAGTGATCTATAACATCCCCTTCCTTAATAACGCGATAAATCGTAGAAGTCGAAAGTTTTGTTAATTCATGAATTCTATTTACAATGTCCCTATCTGTCGTTTCAATATTTTCTCTCTTTAAACATTCATAAATATTTAAAATAAGACGCTGACATTGAACATGTAAATCTTTGTTCTTATTAAACTCCGAACTAGTTTCAATTAATTCATTTTCATGCGTTTCAAAGGGTCTCCAAAAAGCCATGTTAATAATAATTAATGCAAATATTGAAATATTACTAAAACCACTTAATAAGATCACTAAAATGCTATAAATACCTCACAGAAAATAATTATATTTATCCAAAATTATTACATGCACTGCACTGTACGGTCAATATAAACAACTAGTCCAGTAGTCTATTCAAATCACGAATTAATTCGTCAGAGTTCGTACACTACCGCTCCAGTTTCACATCTGGTCCGCTGCATTACCACATTCTCATATCGAATGTAATGTAGAAGTATCGTTCAATACATACAAGCACGATTTGCGCTCTATTTCTTTGACGATGAGAGTGGAAATGCGCCCTTCTGGTATAAACACTTTAGACTGAAGTGTTTCAATTCATATTGGATAAACTATACCAGTAGCACAAACACATCTATATCATTTGAAACATCGAGTTTAATGTATTGAGGAATAATGCCTATACCTGAAGCTAGAACAACACGAAACCAAGATGAATGTGAATACATAGCAGAAAAACTATGTTTACAGTAATATTTACAAAATAGTGATGCTTTCCTGTATGTGCATTCTTATTGGTCACTCTGACGGTTGTTAGATTGTGATACACATAAGTACAGCCATATTTGTTTTGTTTATTTATGGAATAAATCCATTACAAATTACAGTGAAAGATTATTTTGTACAGATACCTAAAAAAAAAGTATAGTTAAAAACCTAGGAAAAGAAATGCATATGCATATATACACACATATACATATATACGCACATACATACATACGCACATACATACATACATACATACATACATACACATATACACGCATACATATATGTACAAGAAATTTTTATGATGAAGATATGGGTTACAATAAGTCACTCTGTAATTTTTTCTTAAAATTTATCAATGAACAGTTAAAGAAATCTATATTTTCATTTATGCAATTTGCATATCTACACATTCGAGGAATGGGTGAGAAATATCCATACTTTGTTCCATAATATTTATTAGAAAAGAGTTTATGGTTCCGAGTGAATCTTCGAGGAACCATGAAGTTTTATTTCATTTAGAAGGTAAGTACAATCATAATTTCCATTAACTATGTTAAATAGTAAATGTAAATCAAAATAATTTCGCCTTTGTTCTAACGAAGATATGTTTAGGAGTGAGCGTATTTCGTCATAATCAATATCCTCCCGTGGTATACCTAGTTTATATGCAACATATCTTAGAAATCTATTTTGGACCTTTCAATTTGATAAGTATGGACATTGTAATGAGGGGACTAAATCACACTAGCATATTCTAGTGATGATCTAACCACTGCACAGTAAACACTCTTTAAACAATTTATATTATTAAATTCGTTTAAAGTTCTTGTTACAAAGCTAAGAAGTTTAAGACCTTTATTAGAGATGTATCCGATGTGATAATTGAATGATAGTTTGCAGTCGAATGTAACACCTAAATCTTTTATAGTACTTTCTTTTTTTTAATAATTCATTGTTTATCAAATAATCATAAAGAATGGGAGACGCAGACCTGCTAAATTGGATTGATTTACATTTGCTGATATTTAATTCCATAACGTTGTAATTACACCATTTATGGAAATTATCCAGATCACGTTGGATTTGTAGACAATCCACCAATGATGTAACTGTTTTAAATAATTTCAGATCATCGGCAAATAGTAGAATTTCTGAAAATTTGTGTCTGTAGAGCGCCTCTCAAAAAATCCGTGTTGCTCGTTTATTAGAATTTGTTTAAAATGTGGTGTTAATTTCATTGTGACTATAGACTCCAGTATTTTCAGGATAAATGATAATTTTGATATGCCTCGATAGTTTTCAACATTAGATCTGTCACCAGTTTTATAAATGGGTGTAATATAGCTTAATTTCCAATAGTCAGGGAACTTTCCATTAGAGAAAGACTTATTAAACAAGTTACACAAAACATTTGATAGAACAAATCTACAGTTTATAATAAATGTTGCAGAGATTCCATCAGGGTCGGTACTACTATGAGGATTTAAGTTTTTTATACAATTTAGTACATCAATCGAAGATAAGTGACATTTATATCAACAGTATTTTTAAAATCGAATGTTGAAGGATTATAATATGACTGTGCATATACTGAGGAAAAGTATTGCATAAAATAGTTGGCTATCACTGAAGGTTCATCAGATGAATCATCTTTATAGTACATATGTTTAGGTAAAACAAAGCTATCTCTTTTGTTATTAAAATATTTCCAGAATAACCTTGTATCACCCACCATTGAGTTTTGAACATTATTTATATAATCTGAATAATCTATTTGGACATTATTTTATATTGAAATCTTAGCCTAGAAAATATCTCATAATCCACTTTTGAGTTTGTAATCTTATATTTTTTATGGGCTACCTTTTTATTAAGAATGCATTTCTTTAAGTCATTGCTAAACCATTTGGGAAACTTTGGATTTTTTTATCTAACTTTTGAAACAAAGATTTCAATTACCCAATAAATAACTTCATAAAAAACATTTACAGCAATATCATCCATTTTTAATAATTTCTCCCAATCAACTGAACCAAGGAAGTAATTTATATCATTATAATTTGCTCGGTTACAATGATAATAGTAATAATCAAATTGTAATGATTCAAAAATTCCTATTATATCTACATCAAAAGTCAGGGCTGGGTGATAGAGATCGATCGGTAATAAGGGGTCTTCAACAATTTTAACATTAATATTTTTGTTGTTTGAGAAAACTAAATCTAGATATCCATTCTTAATATTAGGTATATTATTTAACTGATATAAGTTATAATAAGCAAAACAGTCTGATATTATTTCTACTTGTGTAGTTAAAACCCCTTCAGCCATAGCTTCATAATTGTCATTATGCCATGTGATATTAGGCAAATTATAATCCCCACACAATATAATACAGTTACATTTTGTGGATTCTAAAATTTGTTCAACGAATATATGTACAGTGATTAATATATAATTCTATTGGCGATGATGGCAGTACATAAACATTCCCAATGAGTAATTTCTGACCACAGGAAACAAGGATGAAAAGTTGTTCAACATTATTAACATCTACAGATATTTGTTTAACCGGTAAGTTCGATTTAACTCCTATTAATACACCACCTCCACGTTTATATATACTTGTATTTTCATTTCAATCACATCTGAATATTTCATAGTTATCCCAACCAATTTCACTATTCCCTATATCATTGTGTAATCCTGATTCGGTTACTAATATTATGTCATAATCTTCAGCAGCAACCGATTGGAGAAAGTCTTTCAATTTAGTTCTCATACCTCTGATATTTTGGTAGTATATATGTAATTTTTTAAAACTTGCATCATTATCGATGTTCAGATGAGTTTGTAATGGCTATTTAGGGTTATAATCAATATTTCTTCTTTGAGAGTTTATTTTCTTAATATAGGTGTAACATGTTAAATAAAAAGGAGAGTGACTGACGTTAAAATTCTCGCGTTTTTTATTGGCTTCACTACAGTTTGAGCAGATTTTCTCTTTATCACAGTCATCAGAACCGTGATTACCCTGTCCATATTTAGCACAAGTATCATTACCTGTACAGTGTTTTATCGTATGATCATAGCCACAGCATTTGAAACATCTAGTTACCTTTATGTATTCATATACAGAGCAAGCTGCATATTCGACACATACGGCAGCATTTTCCATAATTTTCTTGAAAGTATCTCCATCGCATTCTACAATGGCAAACTATTTTGTTTTCATTTTTTTTGGTGATAAGTTTTATACTAGCATCTTCGCTAATGAATCTGTTCTGGTTAATTAATGCTAGCTTTAATCTGTCTTCATCAAGTTGTTCATCCAATCCTACTATTTTTTATATAGGGTTTTTGTAATTGTGGCTCTCATATATTATAGTCTTTTCCAAGTTTCTTTACAGTTTCTTCCTTTAGTTTCCTCAAGTCATCTTCGTGCGCACATTCTAATATTATTCCTTCATTACTTACTTCTTTGATATTTGATATTGCTACTTTAATGTCAGCAACATTGATGTTTTTTTTATGTTTCTCTTTGTTTCTATACTTTCTTGCTTATTTTTACGTTTAATCACTAAAACATTTTCCTTTTTTCTGGTTAATGCTTGTGCATAATTCATAGGTGTTGAATCTATTTTGTTAACTGTTTGTGGATTATTATCTATTTTGACATGATTTCCATTATTATTATTTGATTTATTATTTGCTGTAATTTCAATATCTCTGATTTTATTTTCAAGTATTTCAATTTTATCATAAAGTAATCTAATTATTTCCTCTTTATCTTTTATTATTATTTCCTTCTGAGTATTTAATTCTTCTAAAAAATTTATTTGTTTTTCTAAGAATACTAATTCTATTGTTTTTGAATTTTTATCCTCTTTACAGCAGATAATTTTATTATCGCTTAGTATTTTTACATTTTTTAATCTATTAAGGCAGCTGGGATGGAAAACACCTCCACATCTTGCACATATTACTATAGATATAGTTTTGCTTTTACAGCATTTAAAATATTTTCCATTATTATCAGGATCGATGTCATCATTTGAGTTCCCAACCATAATTTGTACAGAGTCCGACTCTGTGTCTAATATTTAAAACAACTTTTTGTTTGTTCATCAGCAACTTTCTTTAGCAAATTTTTATTCTAGTAGGTAAGCATTTTTTTTGTCTGCAAAAAATACTTTAATAAGCTATTTACTGGATTAGGATATTTATTTAACTAATTAATAACTTGATTATTTGACTGTTACTGTTTATACAACTTTCACCTTTTAATAGCTTACAATGTATGCTTTAAACTGTTACCACTACTTTTAAATTCAACTTTTTCTGCTACAATTAGTCTTACAAAGAAGAGCAACACTACATTTTCTAAAACAGAAATATTGTTTTGAAATATCTGTTTACAAGCGATTTTAACATTTTATTGCACATACTATGAATTAAAACGATACGAAAATAATTGACTCTATTGCAAACAATGTGGTCGAAGATCGAATCTTAGAGAAATATGTGTATCGAAAAAACATTACTCTGTCGACATAAGTACACCTTGAGTAAAATAATTAAATAAAAATATGTTCTTCTTAAACAGAGACTCATAATCAAATCAAATCAAAATATATATCAAAATATATTTCTCATTGACAAAGTAAAAAAAAGAAAAATTATATGAACTACATAAAACAAACAAAAACTAGAAACATAGGTATATAACAAACAGAATATATAAGTGAAACAAGGCAATAAAAAAAACAATTTAAAATAAATAAATAATTTAAATCGAGGGTATCATGAAAAAGTGTGTATTGATCATATCACAAACTTTGCAATATCGGTGTTTAAAGATTTTTATATCTGTAAAAAAAATACAAAATATTTTAAGTAATTTACTTTTATAACAAAGGTACTAATTTATTTTTTAAGACAGTATGTTAAAAAAAAGAAATGCTGTACTTTTTTATGGATATAAAAAAATCTTTAAACACTATTTGGTATATGGTCAATACACCATGAAACCCTTGATATAATTATAACAATTAATAAATTAGTAAATATCAACACCTGCTTTAGAGTATAGGTATTTCTCTTTTTATAATTTTACAGTATGAATTTGCGCTGTGAACAATTTTCAATAAGTAAACGCCTAATTAGACTGGTTTAATGTGCTTCATTTCACAAAAATCAGGTTTTAGTTTTCACTTATTTTCAATTATTGCTGACAACTTAAGAGTAAGAAACGTAAAATATAACTTCATAATATTTTACTTAATAATTGTACTTCAAAAATTATATCACACTAAGAAACAGTCCATTATTCTATAATAATTCTGTTATCTAGCTAAGTTTATAAAAGGCCCATTAATATTATGATGTACAAGAATTTCGTTATTTTAAACATAAAAAAATCAAATTTGTAATCATATGGATAAATGATAATTAATTAAGTATAACTTTATTTTGCCTTATTGACTTTTTTTTAAATATTAATGACGCTTGCTTTTAAAACAAATTTTAATTAAAAAAATTGTCTTAATTTTCTTATTTAGGAAACCTTATACCTATGTGCCATTTTAATCATATGTACATTGCACTTAAACATAACCTTTCCTATCACATGATTTTATTTGCCTATCTGCTAATTATTACTGAAGTTACCTATATTTTGAAAAAGCACCTTATCAAAATGTTTATAATAACAAAGGAGTACGAGAAAAATATATTTTGCATGATTTCTAAATCTAATGAATGTATATTCTACGTCAAGTTCTACATACTTAATAATTTTTATTTACCGATGAGATTGAAAAAATAATTCACTAATCTCTTCTGAACCACACACACACAACACAATAATACATTTCAAACAAAAACAAAAGTAACAAAATGTATGTAGTTAGTAACCGCAAATAATACCACTAAATGCTCCTGTTTACTAGACATATGCAGAATATGAAATGAGAATCACAGATCACATCGTCCACTCAGGTACAGGATAGAATGTGAACGTATTTTTTGGGGGAATAATTAGACTCATCGGGGAATGCCAGTGGTAGAGATGAAGAAAACAACAATATTTGTTGCTTTAGCTTGCATCATAACACTGATATAGAATTATTGCTCCATACATTAAACTCGATGATTTTAAATAACTTTCATATGCACAAAAGCAAAATTCAACAAATATTTTTCTCATGAAATGGAAAAACCAAGTAAGTCACAGTGTGATAATAAGTTTTACAATGCACGGGAAACTTGATCTACCATTATTACATCAGATTCTTCAATAGATGTTCCGAGACTTGACATTTTCTGTCTATTTCACGAATATTGAACATTCATCATTGCCAACTACAATAAATAAGTAAAAACATTAAATAATTCTGGTGATGAAGCTTGGCCACCATGTTTACCTCACTTTCCGAATTCCACAAATATTTTGGAGATTTTTAGAATTCATAAACCTCCATAATGAAAAATATACCATTATATGTCACCAAAATATGATATGATATAAATATGACAGTGAAATTGAAAATAAGTTCTAAAAAATTAAAAACTAGTTTCTTGGGGAATCCAATACAAAAACAAGATGTATATGAAAAAGGAACTTTTTATCACTCAATAAAATAATATAATGGTCTTCCACAATAAAGCTCTTATTATGTGTTATATTAACAAATTTTATAAAGCCATGAGAAAACATTTAAATTTTAGTTAGCCCTACTCCAGAATGAGTATTTTAATAATTAATTTAATCTGTAATTTAAAATCTTTGTTGTACCTGATTGTTTTTCGGTCCATGTAATTATTATTATTATTCTGCACAAATGATAAAACCTCTTTACTATTAAGTAGCTGTGAAAACAGTTTTAAAAACTATGAGTCTGTTACAGTAAAAAGTGATAAATGAAATTCTACAAAACTGAGATAAAGGTATTTTTTGCGTTCATCAATATTGATGAAAGCGGAGGTCATTTTGAGCACTTGCTAAAGTAATAAAATAAAGCCTGAATAAATTTCTGTTCAATTTATGAAATTTTAAATTATTTAATTAGGTATTTGTATTGTTTATTTATTTATAAAGTAATTATTTAAAATAAATTGTTTACAATGTTCCAAAAAAGTTATTTTGTTAAAATTAAATTGCTTGTTTAATCAGAGGACATTATTTCATTCGATTTAAAAGTCTTTTACACAAAAAATTTGTTCAATCTGCTTTAGAGTCTTTTAATTCACAATTCCAATAAGCTAAATGCTTGAAATCTAAAGCACGTAGAAAAAAAAAGGTAAGAGTAAAAAAACTTAAAATTAAATTTTATTTTCAAAAAAATTTATTTTTTGCCATTGGTGTGCCCATAAAAAAAATGTGGGGTAAATGGGTCACACGATCCCCACTTCTCGTCTTTTGAATCGAGATAAACTGATCATAATTACTTAAAATATTGAACTACTACTAGTGCTACATTGTACCAAATTTAAAGAAGATATCTTACAAGGACACCAGAGTTAAAGCAAATTTTTCATTTTTTATTTTCGACTTTTAAAGACCCATACAAATTTTTGGAAGCATTTTCGCATAGAGGTAAGTTAAGTCATATCGTCACTATTTGTTGCCTAGAATCTGCCATTGAGTTTATGACATGCTTTTTTTTACACCCTGTATATTACAGGTATATAAATAAACATATACATATCAATTGATTCAATTATATGAAGGCTCTTTATAAATGTCAATTTTAAAAATGGCATATATTTCCGATCCCTGCTTATGACTAATTAATAACTGTATGAACAAAAAATTTGATTGTCATTAAGCGCTATTTTTTTTTATTTAGAAATAAATAATTCTATTATTTAAATCAATATTGTAATCTTACCTCCAAAAGCAGTTCCTTTCCAAACTCGCCCAGTAACAAGTTGAAATGGTCTTGTACTAATTTCTTGTCCAGCACCAGCAACCCCAACGATAGTAGAGACTCCCCATCCTTTATGACATGACTCCAAAGCTGCTCTCATTGTATTTACATTACCAACACACTCAAATGTAAAATCCAAACCACCATCAGTTAGTTCAATTAAAACTTCTTGAATTGGTTTTTCATGGTCTTTTGGATTTACAAAATCAGTAAAACCAAATTTTCTTGCTAAAATAATAATTTTATGAATAAGTTTTACATATACACTAATTTCATGTAAAACTGACAAATATTGTCACTAAAGTAAATAAAAAAATCAAAATCCACAAAGGATAGAAAAATTATCAAAAATAGGAGGTTACATGTATCTAACGCAAGTGTACCTATACTAAAATCAATGGATCTTGGTGTGCACTTCATCACAACTGCAATTAGTAAATACAATAAAATAATTCGTTGTCTTTGTATATCTTTCTTCTGTATGAATCTAAACAGTTTTATACCTTTTTAGTATGAAACGACATTAGCAATGATGATGTCATATCACACACGTTGCTATCTGTTTTAATTATTTCGTCAGCATATACGTTGTGACATGCACGCCAAGATCCATTGATTTAACTTTAGATTGTACTGCTTGCCTAAGATACACATAAACCAGGAAAGTCGGTGCATCCTATTGTTTCAGCAATTGGATCACCGACTTACCATCTATCATAATGGTTAACAGAGGAGTTCAAAAGTTTACCAATTGCCCCACCTAGTTCTTCTACATGCAATGATTTCATTAATAATGTTACGGTATTTAGGGTACATTCTTGTATGAGATCAGAAGAATTAAATCGCCAAAGCATCCTTTGATACCTATGCTGGAATGGGTCAATTAAAATTTGTCGTTACATTTGTTTAATATCCGCAGTAAACACAATCGGATGAAAACGAGTTAAAATGTCCTTTTGTAATTTGGGACCAGTCAAAAGTAAATCATTAAAAGCAGTTCCATCTATTGTTTTGGCTGACGCGTTGAATACAACACGCAATTTGGTTGTACTGCTGTTAGACTTCAAAATATAGTGGTATGGTATGAAACATTTTTGGGATGAGTTATCTAGATGGGATACTCACGACATATGGCTGCACTCTAAATAATCTTTCATAAAAGCAATATAAGAATTTTTTTTTAAATTACGTCACGCTCTAGATGATTTTCTAAATAGCAAAGACGGCATAAAGACTCAGCGAAAGTAGGATAAGACCCTATATGTTCTTTAAAAGGTAACCGTGGCATATACCTACTTCGCATTGAAGATGGCAAAAACCAGAAACCAGTCTGTGAAAGGCATATGCAACTCTGTACCTTTTAGGTATTACTTTTTAGTATTTATTACTATTTGTAAATTAATAAGAATAGTTTTCGGTTTAATAGTTTTAAAAACCAGTTGAATTATGTAATAATTTTTATAAAAATGAATTTTTTATACAATGAAAATTAACGGTCTGTATGTGTTACATAATTTGGTAAAATGTGGACGACCATGAGAGAAGGGCCCACTGTTGATCCTGGTTCTTGAGACAGTTGTGTTTTTCGACGAGAAGTTTTAAATTAGCAATTTTGGTTTTTCTCTGGAATATTTAAAGAAAAAGGGCTGTCGTTAATTCAAATAGTGTAGTGTGTTGCGCAGCTTTTAGGTTGCAAGAACCGTTATATGAAAGGTAGATGTTTTTTAATCTTTACACCAATTATTTAAAAACAATCTTTGTTTAACTTTCAATCAGAATTTATTATTACTATCACAAATTTTCTCAAAATACCAGACTTCCAACTTTGACAGTGAGAGAAGCGAAAGATCAGCAAAGAAAATATACTCTCACTCTTCCCAGTAGGGAGGAGTGGGGTGAAGAGAATTGACTTCCCCCCGGATTCTCTGGTGTGTTACACAGACTGATCTCGGGTGGCCACTAGGCCGTCTTCCGGGGCGGGAATATATCTGGAAGGCAAAGGAGTGCACAAGAGTTTTGCTCTAGGTTCGTACACCACGGTCTTCCAGACAGAGGTTTACGCCGTCCTAGCGGTGGCGGGTAAGGCTGATGTTAGGAATGGGGCAGAACAGATGGTATACATCTGCTCTGACAGCCAGACTGCTTTAAAAGCGGTGTGCTCCCCCAGGACGAGATCAGTTCTCGTTCAGGGGTGCGGGAACGCCCTAGAAGAGCTTGCCAGGCATAAACAAGTGAGACTGGTGTGGGTCACGGGACATACAGAAGTTCCAAGCAATGAGAAGGCCGATGAATTGGCTAGGCTCGGAGCCGAGGAACCCTGTCTCGGGTCTGAGTCTGTTAGGCATTACAAGAAGACAGGTCACAACGGCCCTCAATGAGTGATCCCATGACACTGAGAAAGCATTGGAGGACCAACAGGGCCTGCAGACAAATTTGAGATTTTGTGATGGGGCCGAACAAATCGAGACATTACAAGAAGGCAGGTCACAACGGCCCTCAATGAGTGGTCCCACGAGACACTGAGGAAGCATTGGAGGACGAACAGGGCCTGCAGGCAAACCCGAGATTTTGTGATGGGGCCGAACAAATCGAGATCGGCCTGGTTACCGGGCCCAAGTCAGAAGACTCTGAATGTTTTAATCGGAATTTTGACAGGCTACTGCAAATTTAGGAGGCATCTATCATTGATAGGTATTGAGAAAGACCCTACATGTCTAGGATGTGAGAGTGGTGAGGAAACATCTTATCACTTACTGGGACAGAGTGAAGCGTTTGGGCGCCTGAGGCATAGTGTCTTCAGTTCTGAGGCGCTTCTATGGGAGGAAATGAGTTTCCTCGCAATGAGTGACATCCTGACCTGCATTAGAAGGTCAGAAAGATTCGATGAAGAAGCAAGGTAGCACATGGCTGAGAGACAGCTGGGGGTGGGTTAAAAGAGCACATCTGCAGCCTACTTGCCAGGCGTTAGCCTCCCCCACCATCACCATTACCATTGACAGTGAATATCATCATTTTTTAATAGAGGTTAAAATGTTTTAATTATTTGTAGATTAGTCAGCAGTATGGATGACGTGGTCTACTCTTCTCTCGCGGACATCCACAAATAATGAATAATTTTGAGAGGTGTTTTGGCAAAATATTAAATTTACCCTTATGGTGTCTTTACAAACTTAATTTGGCATTTTGTTGCAAGGCAAAAAATAAGAGTATTCTTGGATCATATTCACTTTGACTTTCTGTGTGTTCTGAAATATATTAAAATTAATGATTAGACATACCAATTTCAAATTTAGTTGGGTTTAAATCAATCCCAATAATTTTTGATGCACCAGCAGCTTGACAACCGAGTCCTACTGCCAATCCTACAGCGCCCAAACCCCACACAGCACAGGTACTTCCATTTTCAACTTTCGCTGTGTTAAGGGCAGCACCATAGCCTGTTGGCACTCCACAACCTAGTAAGCATACTTTATCGAATGGAGCATTATCATCGATCTATAAAAAAGTTTCAAGTATAGAAAAATTCATATTATATGTTTGTTTCAAAAACAATTGGTATAGTCCTGAATTTATTTTATTCTGATTGGATAATATTACTAAATATAGTTCAAGGTCTATAGACTAACCAAGCACTTCTAAATTCTGAACTGTTTAAGATTGTTTACTGGAATTGACTTTCTGTACGTTATATTAGGTTTGTTCCAGGAATATAATGAACTAGACTACTGGCCAAATGAAACTAATAATGTAATTTTCATGTAATCATTATTATTATAGTAAGAAAATAAGTACAGACGAAAATAAATCTAAAGAAACCTGGAAAATCTTCAATAATTTAGGTAGAAATAAAAGTGGAAAGTCAAAATAAAGAATTAACCTTAGTAAATAACAATGTAATGATGGGTATAAATGTACTGAACTCTTTGTAATGCATTTTGTATCTGGTGCAAGTGACAAAATGATTGAATACTTTCGATATAATATATCTTTGCCTTGTACTACATCAAGCTATATTGAGTGTTGAGTGCATTATATGATGTTTTGGTGTTTAGTGGAAAACTATGAAAATGTTATCTTCATAGCAAAGGTTCCAACCCACTCCAGGAGTATACTGAGCAGTCAATATTTGTTCCATCCGTTACCGAAAATGATTTAGATGTTGTTAAAAATTTTAAAAATAAAAAGTCATCTGGTTTCTATGAAGTACTTAAAAATATTATTAATGAAATATTTATTCCTCTATTATTCTTAATTAATATATCACTTAAACAATGAGTGTTTCCTAGTATATTGAAAAAGGCATGTGTAATACCTGTCCATAAAAAAAGCTGAGACAAATGATATTGAAAATTACCGTCAGATATTACTCGTGTTCTATCCAAATTAATTGAAAAAATTGTGTCTATTCGAGTAGGGAAGATATTATCAACAAATCAACAGGATTTCAGGGCAAGGAAATCGATTGAAACTGCATCCTAAATCATGTCTACAAGAAGCTTTATGAGAGAAAATATTCTTGAATAAGGTAAATAAGGCTATGCTCTCAGTCAAGCTGGCAAATTTTGGCATCAGGGGAAATTTATTAAAATGGATAGTCTTATATGCATGAGCGCAAACTTGTAGTAAAATGTAATAATACTGAGTCAGAAACATATGACAAACTTGGGAGCCCCGTAAGGCTCAATATTGGGACCATTATTGTTCATGCTATATATAAATGATTTATCAGTTCATATAAGAAATGGTTTTACTAATATACATGCAGATTATACAACAGCAACTGTCTCTTCTATGACGTTAGATCATGTTCAATGTAAAATATACTCCATAACTGATGATATGAAAGCATGGTGTGATCGTAATAAACTTATGCTGAATAATACTAAGACTGTGTTTGTAAACTTTAATATAATGAGGCCAATAATATTAGAACATTTTCTGTTCACTAATATCATTAAGTTTCTAGGAACCTATATCGATAATAAGTTAACTTTGGAGTATCAGATTGATCATGTATGTAAGCAGTTAAATAAAAGCTATTATGCAATATTACAAATGAAAGATATTCTTAATGAATCTGGTTTATTAAATCTACATTATGCACTGACCTCCTCACATATTTGTTTTAATATACTGGCTTGGGGTAAGTATTTTAAAAGAGTATTCAAACAAAAACAAATACCACGTTTATTATTTAATATGAATTATAGAGAGGGTTGTCGAAATATCTTTATCAACAAAGACATTCTCACCACTCCTTGTATTTATATATACAAATGCTTATTATTTGATAAAAACAATCCCCATGTATTCACTAGTTTAAATGAAAGACATCTATAGAGTAAAAGGCATGATGATAAACTGTTAATTCATAGGTCAACAACTTGCAAAGATTCACCTTATTATAATTGTGCTGTGCTATATAATAATTTGTCAAACAAATTAAGGGATCTTACTCTACAGAAATTCAAAAAAGATTAAATCATTATTATTAAAAAATGGCTTCTATTCAGTAAACGAGTTCCTTGATAAGGTAGTCTGTTAGATTATAAAATTTTATTAAACCTCACTACACTACCTCACTTAACCTATTTTAATTTAAAATGACTACATTTCGCTCTTACATATTCTTATTTTATTATATTTATTATTCATGTATGTATTTTAATCTGTATATTGTTTTATTGTTGTTTCAACCGACATTTTAATCTTAGTCTTATTCTGTTTTACTGACATTGTGTCAAACTGACATTGTTATATTTATTTGTTCTTTTACTTATACATTTTTTATTTTTTATTTTTTTATATTTTTTTGTTGACCTGATTTGCTATCAGAAAAGACAAACGACTATAGAAAATGTAAAATACTTATAATACCACAATTTTTTTAAATGAAACACCCTATACGTTATCCACAATTTGGGGAGAATATTTTTCTGATTTCAAATATATGTATACACTTGTATATGAATGTTCTAAGCATTTGTTAGACGTAGGACTTAAATACATTATATTTATAATAATTCTTAGTAGCCCTAGATGGATATCACGCATAACATAACATAATTATCTATTTGACGTTTCTAACAGTGCAATCACTGTTAGAGATGTTGTTTTCTCAGCGTTGTTTGAAATGTATATGGTTTCATAATAATACTTATAAAAATAATAATAATAATAATTTCTAAGAAATTCTTAGGACTAACATATACAAAGTATATATATATATATATATATATATATATATATATATATATATATATATATATATATATATATATATATATATATATATATATATATATATATATATATATATATATATATATATATATATATATATATATATATATATATATATATATATTTCTGGTAATTCTTGCCAATACTGGAGAGTTCCTTTCAGCCTAGGTTGAGATAGCCATCTAAGCATTATGTGAAACTATGCCAAGTATTGGTTCTGGTCGATGATTCGCTCCTCTGGCCAAGGAGTCGGCTATTTCGTTACTTTCCATACCAGAGTGGCCAGGTACAAAGTCACTATGTTGTCTTTACTCAAATGATATAGAGCCTTCTGACAGTTCTAGTTTTGGAGTTACACCGTTAGGAACCAAGAGCTTTTATAGCTGCTTGGTTATCTGAAAAATTTTGTATTGATCTACATGTAAGATGCTATATTCCAGCCTTCGCACACACAGTTCAATGGTATGAGCCTCGGCCTGAAAAATAGTTGCATTAGGATCTAGGCTTGAAGATATCCTCACCCTTGGTCTGTAGATATATACTCTGGCTCATGTTCCCTTGGGATTTTTTGGAGCTGTCTGTAAACCAGCAATTGTCTGCCCTCAGTAGGTCAGCTTTATTCCAATCCCATTCATCTCTTTCCGGAGAAAGGATGTTGAAGGTCATCTCGTAGTTGGTCATGGTAGGTATAGTATCCCAGGGCATTTCCTTGATGCTGTGATTCTCTTGTTTCAGTCTGTAGGTTTCCCACCTGGCCTCTCTGTCCAAGTATATATGAAGAGGGGGTAAGTCCAGGAGGATTTCCAGTGTATCTGACGGTGTGGTGCTAATTGCCCCCTTTATGGTCATGCATGCAAGTGTCTGCAATCCAGAGAGTTTAGCTTTGGCCGTCCGTTGTGATCTTTTCGGCAACCAAACAATGGATCCATATGTTATCATTGGTCTGATGACCATGACATATATCCAGTTAATTCCTTGGGGACCCATGCCCCAGAATTTACCACAAATACGATAACATGTCCATAAGGACAGCTTTACTTTGTGGATTACCTTTACCAGATGGGAGTTCCAATTAAGTGATGTATCTAGAGTGATTCCTAGATATTTCACCTTCGCAAATGGAATAGTTTCACCCATTAAGGAGGGAGGTCTTAAGTCCTCTAGCTTCCTTTAATGGGTGAATGGTGCTATTACTGTTTTTTGAGGGTTCATAGACATCTGTTCCCTGTCACACCAGTTACCCACTGCATCCAGTGTCTCTTGAAGGGTATTAGATATTACTCCCTCAGAGTTTTCTCTGACTAGTATGACTAAATAATCTGCATATGCTAGGACCTCAACCTCCCACTGTGTGGGAATAGCCAGTAAGTCATCCACAAGAAGTGACCACAGAAGGGGGAGAAGAACCCCACCTTGCGGGCATCCGCTTGTGGCTCTAAAGCTAACTGTTTCTCCCTGTAGAGATGTTATGGTTCTGTTTGATAGCATAGCACAAATCTAATCGCTTATAGTCGGCTCAATTCCTCTGGCAGTCACTGAATGTTGAGAAAACTCCTACCGCAATTTCCTTCATTTGAAGGGATTGGGTGATCTTTCCGACTAGGTTGTTGAGTGCTAGTTCTGTTGATTTTCCTGTCTGGCATACTGATGGGTATTGAGGGGGTGATGGCTCAGAATGTTCCCCCTGTTATATCTGGCCAGCACTTTCTCCAGGCCTTTCAACAGAAAAGATGTCAGGCCAATTGGTCTAAGGCATGGTTCTTTCCTACCCATTTTTGGTATTATAATAAGTTATCGAACTGAAAATGTTTGAGTTACCAGAAGCCGCAGTAAGCAGTTATCTGTTAGAACCTGAAGATGGCAGATGAGATTCTGCCGAAACGTCGTTCAGACAACCACGGTCCCTCTCGGGGCCTATCACCTACGCGGGAGTATACCCGGAAAACGAATTTATATATATATATATATATATATATATATATATATATATATATATATATATATATATATATATATATATATATATATATATCAAACATTTTCAGTTCGAGTTACCAGAAGCCGCAGTAAGCAGTTATCTGTTAGAACCTGAAGATGGCAGATGAGACCACGGTCCCTCTCGGGGCTTATCACCTACGCGGGAATATACCCGGAAAACGAATTTAACATTCACCACCCGCGAAAACCTGAAAAACAACATAATATATATATATATATATATATATATATATATATATATATATATATATATATATATATATATATATATATATATATATATATTGTGCGCGCACACACGTCTATTTTATGTTTCTTGTAATATTCTTTTTACAGAATAACTTATTATAATACCAAAAATGGGTAGGAAAGAACCATGCCTTAGACCAATTGGCCTGACATCTTTTCTGTTGAAAGGCCTGGAGAAAGTGCTGGCCAGATATAACAGGGGGAACATTCTGAGCCATCACCCCCTCAATACCCATCAGTATGCCAGACAGGAAAATCAACAGAACTAGCACTCAACAACCTAGTCGGAAAGATCACCCAATCCCTTCAAATGAAGGAAATTGCGGTAGGAGTTTTTCTCAACATTCAGTGACTGCCAGAGGAATTGAGCCGACTATAAGCGATTAGATTTGTGCTATGCTATCAAACAGAACCATAACATCTCTACAGGGAGAAACAGTTAGCTTTAGAGCCACAAGCGGATGCCCGCAAGGTGGGGTTCTTCTCCCCCTTCTGTGGTAACTTCTTGTGGATGACTTACTGGCTATTCCCACACAGTGGGAGGTTGAGGTCCTAGCATATGCAGATTATTTAGTCATACTAGTCAGAGAAAACTCTGAAGGAGTAATATCTAATACCCTTCAAGAGACACTGGATGCAGTGGGTAACTGGTGTGACAGGGAACAGATGTCTATGAACCCTCAAAAAACAGTAATAGCACCATTCACCCATTAAAGGAAGCTAGAGGACTTAAGACCTCCCTCCTTAATGGGTGAAACTATTCCATTTGCGAAGGTGAAATATCTAGGAATCACTCTAGATACATCACTTAATTGGAACTCCCATCTGGTAAAGGTAATCCACAAAGTAAAGCTGTCCTTATGGACATGTTATCGTATTTGTGGTAAATTCTGGGGCATGGGTCCCCAAGGAATTAACTGGATATATGTCATGGTCATCAGACCAATGATAACATATGGATCCATTGTTTGGTTGCCGAAAAGATCACAACGGACGGCCAAAGCTAAACTCTCTGGATTGCAGACACTTGCATGCATGACCATAAAGGGGGCAATTAGCACCACACCGTCAGATACACTGGAAATCCTCCTGGACTTACCCCCTCTTCATATATACTTGGACAGAGAGGCCAGGTGGGAAACCTACAGACTGAAACAAGAGAATCACAGCATCAAGGAAATGCCCTGGGATACTATACCTACCATGACCAACTATGAGATGACCTTCAACATCCTTTCTCCGGAAAGAGATGAATGGGATTGGAATAAAGCTGACCTACTGAGGGCAGACAATTGCTGGTTTACAGACAGCTCCAAAAATCCCAAGGGAACATGAGCCAGAGTATATATCTACAGACCAAGGGTGAGGATATCTTCAAGCCTAGATCCTAATGCAACTATTTTTCAGGCCGAGGCTCATACCATTGAACTGTGTGTGCGAAGGCTGGAATATAGCATCTTACATGTAGATCAATACAAAATTTTTCAGATAACCAAGCAGCTATAAAAGCTCTTGGTTCCTAACGGTGTAACTCCAAAACTAGAACTGTCAGAAGGCTCTATATCATTTGAGTAAAGACAACATAGTGACTTTGTACCTGGCCACTCTGGTATGGAAAGTAACGAAATAGCCGACTCCTTGGCCAGAGGAGCGAGATCACGAATCATCGACCAGAACCAATACTTGGCATAGTTTCACATAATGCTTAGATGGCTATCTCAACCTAGGCTGAAAGGAACTCTCCAGTATTGGCAAGAATTACCAGAATTAACTTATTCGAAGGCGTTTATAAAATACCATTTGAAATCAAGAGCTAAGAAACTTGTAGAGTTAAACAGGGTAAACCTGAAAACTCTAACAGGCCTATATACCGGGCACTGCCAACTAAACTATCATCTGCATAAACTCGGTCTAGCGGAAAACGCTGAGTGCCGTCTATGCCTGGACGATGCTGAGAAGACAGACCACATCTTATGCACCTGGCCCGCTGTGGAGAGGATCCAATTCTCAATATTTGGCAAAGAGCAACTGCTGCCAGAGGATCTGGACACATTCTCGCCCAATAAAGTTATCAGTTTCATTAAGAGACTGAACTTATTGGGTGAAATATAATTACGAGTGAGCCACAGTAATCTTGCTGATGGCCGCAGTGGAGGGTCCAACAGGGACCCACTCACAAAAACTTAACCTCGTTCAATATTGTGTCTTTTTTCTTTACCCCGATCAGGGGGGTTTATCTTTGCTCATTTTTAAATTTCACTAGGAAATTATAGTTTACCGCACTGTCACATGTCCGTTTAGTATGACAGAAGGATAAAGACCGATCATAATATCTTGTTAGAGAAACTAAAGTCTTTCTCTTTTAATAACTTAACGGAATTTTTAGGATTACATCTGACAAACCGTTCCAATTTTGTCAAATTTAATAATAGTAAGTCAGACACATTCATTATGACTTCAGATGTGCCTCAGGGCTCCATATTGGGACCATTGCTTTTTGTGATGTTCATTAACGAGATATCTGATCCCAAATTCCTGCTCTACGCAGATGATTTAAAAGCCTATCTTACGATAAGATGCAACGAGGATATTGATAAGCTAAAAAGTGATATCTGAGCCATTTCTGAATTCTGTGAGGATAATAACCTAGCTTTAAATAAACCAAATGTAGTAGTATTATATACCAGAATCGGTCTAGCGAAAAACGCCGAGTGACGCCTATGCCTGGAGGATGATAAGAAGGCAGACCACGTCTTATGCATCTGTTCCACTGTGGAAAGGATCCGATTCTCAATATTTGGCAAAGAGCAACTACTGCCAGAGGATCTGGAGATTAAACTTATTGGGTGAAATATAATTAGGACTGAACGACAATAGGCCTGCTGATGGTCACCGTGGAGAGTTTACAAGGACCCCCCACAAAAACCTAACCTAACCTAACCATATACCAGAAAGAAGATAGGAGTATACACTGTGAATGATGTTCAAATTGACACATTAGATAAAATTAAAAATCTGGGTATAGTTTTCACTAGAAATTTCTCATTTAATGAACATATCATAAAGTTTACGGCCTAGTGTTACAGAAAACTTGGTTTCATCCTTGGAGCTAGTCAGGAGTCTAAATATAATACATCTATAACTCTGTTCAATTCATATGTATGTTCTTAACTAGAATACTGTAGCATTATATGGAATCCTAGAAGTGTGATCTACACTGAAATGCTGAAAAAAATTCAAAAAGGAATTCTTAATATTCATGCACCTAAAAATACACAGTATATATCCTTTTTTAATAGGTACCATATTAAAGTAAAAAAACTGAATTTAATATCTCTTTTAAGCAAGCGTCGTGAAAATGCACAAAGTTTGTTTATTTCTAATGTGTTACATAGCCTAATCATTGTATCTGATAAATTATCTGCAATAAACATTAACGTACCTGATATTAGACTAAGAATTACAGAATATTTTTAAGTCACCTGTTGAAAGCTGTTTATCTCCTGTTAATAATTTCCTAGCAATATAGATATTTTTAATAATAATAATAAAAATAGGCTACTTACAGATCTAACATAACAAATTATAGTATTGTAACTACACCAGTGGTGGCTGATGAAATTTGGTTACACCATATCTTACATTGGAGCATGGAATCCAAATGATATTGAGGGCATCATATCATAGGGACCTAAACGCCAATGTTAGTGATATGATTATATGCCCTTATGATGCCCTCAATATTTTAAGGCATGACTCTCAGTACTTAAAGTTTTGCAAGTTTCAAAAATTGTTTGCTCACGCAGGTAACTTTTGGACCATTTATAACATACTGGTAAACTTATTTTTTTTTTTCCTAATCAAAACATTTTACCAATACGTGTAAAATTTCATTAAAAAATTTTGACAATTTAAAAACATTTTTAAAATTTGCACAATGAAAAATTAATATCAAATAAAATTTCAAAAATGTGTAACTAAATAATCAAAATTTCTTAATGACATTTAAAACATATTGGTAAAATGTCCCCAATTATGAAAAAAATATGCCAATATTTTATAAATTGTCTGAAAATTATCTGAATGGGCAAACCATTTCTGCAATTTTTTTCTCAAATTTTAACTACAAACTTTTTTGCAAAACATTTTATTAAAAATTACGCTTTGATGTAGCGTTCGGGTTGCATGCTTCAATATTAAGATATGGCATAACCAAATTTTAACAGCTGCCACTGAACTGCACTGATATGTGGTACAGAATAAGCATTAGCCTTACGAATCATAAAATATTTAAATTTTTATACATTGTTTGGTCTAATTGGATCCAGAAATTGAGATTGTAAATTGATGTAATTGATACATAGCTAGATACAAAAGAATATGTCTCGCGTGATTACGTGTAATGTATAAAAACAAATTCAAATTGTTTTTTAAATAATTTCTATCATATACCTTAGTCACAGAAATATCTGCTACAACAGTATATTCACTGAAAGTTGAACATCCCATAAAATGGTGCAATATTTTTTCCATTACAAGAAAATCTTGAAGTACCATCAGGCATCACTCCTTTACCTTGAGAAACCCGAATTTTTTTGACACAGATTTGTTTTTGGAGACTTGCAGAATTTGCATTCACCACATTGAGGAATATAAAGAGGAATAACATGATCCCCTAAAAATACTCAATAAGTACATCAATATTAGGTATAAAATATTATTACTAACCAGGTTTTACTATGGTGACATCGTCACCTACACTTTCGACTATGCCAGCTCCTTCATGTCCCAAAACAACTGGAAACAATCCTTCAGGATCTTGTCCACTTAAAGTATAAGCATCAGTATGGCAGACAGCAGTATAAAGAATCTTAATTCTCACTTCATGACTCTGTGGTGGAGACACGTTAACAGTTTCTATCTTCAAAATATCTTTAGGGCCCCAAGCCACTGCAGCTTTACACGTAATTACCTACAAAAATATATTTAAAATAATTCGACCTCACTTAAATCCACAGAACAAGTAACATTTTTTATACCTTTCCTATAGTACTCATGTTCATGTTTAACTATTTAAAAAAAAAAAATTAGTGCTTGCACAGAACAAAAAACAGAAAGGCAAAGTAATAGTGGAGGATAGAAGCAGCTGTGACGTTTCTTATCTTATAGCGCCTCTACTTCGATGGCAAGAACTAAATGAAATATGTAGATAAACATAGATCTTCCTCTGATAATAAATTATTCATTTATAAGGGCCGGCTTTTCCATTTCCTGTACATGTATTTAATTTTAATTAATAAATTCCGACTAAACAATTACTAAAATATTATTAATTACTGTTTCCATGGAATTTATCTACTAAATAAATGCAAGAAGAAATGGAAAACCAGTCCTTAAAATGTAAATGGCAAAACAGCTTAAAAAATGCGTCTGCGCCTTTTAATATGTAATTTCAAAATAAGAGTAGAAGGGAAAATAAACAGCATTTTAGTTAATATTATTTATTGCCGAATCACATTGTACTTAACAATTACATTATAATTAATATTGTTATAGCTAGATGACAAATATTCTTACAAATTGAATTAAAATATATTAATAAACTTTAGTCAAACGAACTACCAAAAGACTATTACTTTATCTTAAAACAAGTATCACAATGTTAAATATGTAGATATTCTTATGATATCACTCGGTTGGTAGGCTTTTTTAATGTAACTAAATAATTTATCACTAAAAACAGTAGCATCAGAAGTCAATAATGAATTTCATAATTCTATCAAGACAAAAATTATCATTTGCTTTGCAGGTATATAAAAAAAGAAAATAATTGATCTGAAGCGAAAAATCAATTCCATAGTAACGAAATAAATCATAAAAACAAAATTTTTTTCAGACATCGAAAAATAAAAAATTGAAAATAAAAAGAATTATTAACAGTTTTTCCTTTCAAGGTTTGCAAATTAATGTTATGCTTAATTACAATTCAGTTTTATTGATAATCAATGCTAATTTACATAGAAGTCAAGTAATTAATATATGTATAAGATATCTGCCGAATATAGTGCAAAATTCTTTATTTTAGATTAAGTAAAGCAAGAGCTGATGATTAACCCTGGCCAAGCGATGGTAGATTCAGGGTCGGGCGCAATACCAATGCCATCGCGCGTTTGTTTACGATGACGATGACACGACACACTTCAGTTGTTATCTGTCGGTCGATGCATAGAGTACTAATAAATAATAAATAATGTTGAGCGTAAAGAGTAGAAAACGACCGTACGCTGATAAAGTGAATAAATTTATCGGTGAATTTCCGGATTTATTCTATAATAGATGTAAAATAATTTGTAAAGTTTGATGTGCTGGAATAAATACGGCTGCAAATTTCATGTCAATAGTAACCGGCATAAAAATAAAAAAAACAGCGTGTCTTCTTTGGAACCTCAGCTTATGTTTGATTTACTGTTAATGCTGATTGCCTGTGATGTTCCCCTGCGCATATTGGATAAACCAGCATTTCGGGAGTTCTGGAATAAATACAATCCCCAGGTGAATTTACCAAGTCGTTCATCGTTACGGAGATATGTACCAAGTGTTCGTGAATACATTGTAAATAGGATTAAATGTGCATTAAAAAATGCACGGCTGTGGTTATGTGTTGACCAGACGACAGATTGTAAAAAAAATTCTATTTTAAATGTTATAGTACGTGTACTCAACCCTGTTAAACCAATATTTCCACTTTTACTAGCTAGCAAAAGACTAACTGCGTGTACTGGCGACACAATTACGCGGGTGGTGATGGAGACTTTCGAAAAATTTGAACTGTCAACAAGTCAAGTGTTAATGTTTGTGACCGACGGTGCTGCGACAATGCGTTTGGTGGGCCGTTTTCTTCAAAGAGACGATTGTAGGTTTTTACATGTTATGTGTAAAGTGCATGCGTTCCATCTTCTAGCAAAAACGATTCGAAAATGTTTTCCAGAGGTAGATGCATTAATAGCAAATACAAGAAAAAATGTTTCTCAAATCTCATAAATTTCTTCGAGCATTTCACACACGGTGTCCTGGTATTCCGGAACCACCAGAGCCGATTCTTACACGTTGGGGAACGTGGTTGAAGGCAGCTTTTTATTATGCTGAATATTTTCAACAAATAAAAGCTGTGATACTACAGTTCAACCCTAATGAGGCTGCAGCTATTAAGGAAAGCTAGACAAGCTTTCAAGATGTTTCCCTTGAAACAGATTTAAAAGCTATTTATAACAATTATATTTCAGCGCCTCGTCCTCTAGATCACTGTATACTTGGTAGTACCGCTACTACATGCTAGAGGGCCACAAAGTTAAAAGAAAAAACAGGCTCAGTCTGGGTTCCCATATCTACTACGTCTACGAACTCATAACGTTTTTTGTTCTAGATTGGTCACGTACTTCTTCATTTCGCGTAAGTAATAACGAAATTTGTTTTGTTAATTTTTAGATAAAAATGGGGAAATCAAAGAGAAAGCGATCTAGATCGCGTTCTCACAGTAGGGATTGAGATATTTCCAGGAGGGAATTGCAAAAGAGAATAAAAAGGCTGGAGACTCGGTTGGAGAGAGCTATCCAATATGGCTACCTAGACAAAGATCAAAAACGTGATGATGGCCATACCCGTGATCGTAGTCCGAGAGGCTCGACATATGACCGCAGTTTGAAAAGCTCGGCTTCGGGGCACAACAGAGAACCGTCTTGTTCTTATTCATATAAGTCGCCATCATCAACACCGACACGTGACTCACGTAAATTAAATTTTCCTTCACTGTCGCCAGATCGAAGTCCGCGAGGTTCGACAGGTGCGTACAGATCAGATGATCAAACCGTAAGAGGTTTGACGCCTGGTAGCAATTCTGAGAACATCCCGCCAGAAAATGATATGCTAATTATTAATAATAACGAAGTATTGGATGAGGAGGTTCTTCGACAGTTGGGGGATGACCCTTTAGCAAAAAAGGGTAATGTTTTTGATCTACACACAGCAGTATCAACCAGATGGTTACATATTTTAAGCGTTGGCCTAGATGGGAAAGTAAAGCAGGAATTAATTGAAAAGTACCCTTGCCCTTCCAACCTGAAAGATCTGAAAGCCCCATTACTAAATCCGGAGGTATTACCAGTAATTTCAGATTACACTTCAAAAAAGGATAAATATCAAATAATGGACCAAAACCAGTTGTCAGCTGGTATAACAGCTTTAGGAGCAGGTATTAATTCTCTTTTGGAGAACACTGAGGATCTGCTCAAAGCAAAATTGCTACCTCTTCTGAGCGATGCAGGCAGATTATTAGTCGACCTACACCATAATATAACAACAACACGACGAGCATTTATCACGCCTTCTTTAAACAAAGCTGCAAAAGACATAATAGCAAAAAGTCCCGTTGACACTTTTCTGTTTGGATCGGAATTTGGAGATCGTTGCAAGGCTATCAAGGTAGTTGAACGATCAAGTAATGACATTAAGTCTCTACATTTGAATAAAAACACAGTTTTTAAAAAGCCAAGGATCCCAAGGTCTTATAAACAAAACGGTTCTTTAAACTGGAGAGGCCCATCTCGCTATCAGAGGGAGGCGGGGAAAAAGGGCAATCCCTCTCAGGAGAGATATCAGAGACAGGGCAGTCAGAAGAAATATTACAGTCGCCACTAGAATCGGTGAGTATTGAGGCTGGCAGCCTTAAAAAATTTTCAAAGACCTGGAAAGCTATAACAAAGAATCCAAGGATTCTTCAGTGGGTCAAGAGTCTAAAACTAAGTTTTTCAAATAACCCAAAACAGACTACTGTTCCTGACAGTACATTTATTTGCAATTCAGGATTAAAAGCGCTGGAGGTCATTGTAAAGGACTTATTATCACGTGGAATAATAAATAAATGTATTGACACATCAGATCAATTCATATCATCCTACTTTCTTGTTGATAAGTCAAGTGGTGACAAACGGTTTATTTTAAATCTAAAATCTTTGAATCAATTTATTGACCCACCTCATTTTAAAATGGAGGATTCTCGAACAGCATTAAAGCTAATACAACCCGGTTGTGTTATGGCTACAGTTGATTTAAAGAATGCATATTACTCTGTTCCTATCCACAAAAATTTTAGGAAATATTTAGATTTGGAAACAATCTTTACGAATTCACATGTTTACCGTTTGGCTTATCTATAGCACCATTTGTGTTTACAAAAATAATATAACCAGTTGTAGCAACACTCCGAGAAAGAGGTATATCTTGTGTTGTATACTTAGATGACTTCCTTATCTTTGGAAAGGATAAGCAGGAATGTTCTAAAAATATTACAATCACTATTGCTATCCTAGAGTCACTGGGATTTAGTATAAACTATGAAAAAAGTATGCTCAGTCCTTCCACCAATTGCAAATTTCTAGGTTTTTTATTTGATAGTGTAAACTTAACGATAAAACTGCCAGACGAGAAGCATAAAAATATTTTTTAAAATTATTAAAATTATACAAAGTAAGCGTTTCTGTAAAATAAGATTCTTTGCTAGTTTTGTTGGATTATTAGTATCTGCATGCCCAGCCATAAAATGTGGTTGGGCATATACAAAATCTTTTGAAAGGTTAAAATTTTTAGAACTTTCTAGGTCTAACCAGAATTATGATGCAATAATGCCATTAACCACAGTCTTAAACGATGATTTAGATTGGTGGGCTACAAATATTTCTCAGGGGTTTAATAATATTAGACGGGATAAATTTGATTTAGAAATCTTTACAGACGCATCATTAACAGGTTGGGGGGCATATAGCAGAGAAGTAAGGACCCATGGATGGTGGTCAGTGTAACATGTTCAATCAAACGCCATGTCAGATTCAGACCACTTTATTTCTCCCCAGGGGGACAGTACATCCTTTCTCCACTACTCGAGCATAGGCAACTGTTCACACACATAATAACAACATAACGTTGCCTATACCTTACAGTCAGTAGATGAAAGATCAAATCACATAAATTATTTAGAATTGTTGAGTATTTGTTATGGTCTAAAATGTTTTGCCAAAGATTATAAATCTTGTAACATTATTTTGAGAGGACAACACCACAGCAATTTCATACATAAACCGAATGGGTAGTATAAAATTTCAAAAAGCTGAGTAAGTTAGCCAAAGATATTTGGCAGTGGAGTGAGGACAGAGATATAAGGTTGTTTGCCACTTACATAAGGTCTGAGAACAATAAAGTGGCAGATCAAGAATCTCGGACTTTACCCACAGAAACGGAGTGGGAGCTTAATCAAAGTAGTTTTGAAAAAATTACTAGAATTTATGGGTGTCCCGACACTGATTTATTTGCCTCTAATATCAATAAGAAATGTGGCAAGTATATATCTTGGCTACCAGACCCAGATTCCCTAACAGTTGACGCATTTAGTACTTGTTGGAAAAATTATAACTTTTATGCTTTTCCTCCATTTTCATTTGTTTTGCGAACCCTGAATAAGATCATTACCGATCAAGCGGAAGGCATTGTAGTTGTTCCTAACTGGAGTACGCAGCCCTGGTACCCACTTTTTAATAAATTACTGGTTGAACTGCCACTAGTATTACACTCAGATCCTAATCTGCTTCCGTCTCCTTGTAGGGAAATGCATCCATTGGCAGAGAAGATTACCCTGGTTGCCGGGAAATTGTCCGGCAAGCTTTTCTAAAGAAGAAAATTCCCGAGTGTGGTATATCAACTTTACTCAATTCCCTGGCTACATCAACTTTACGACAATATGACTCAACTTACAGAGCTTGGTGGAACTTCTGTCTGGAAAATAATGTATGTATATTACTTAGAAGCAGGCACCCCAGAAGTACTCACCTTCTTACAAAATCAGTTTCAAACAAAAACATTTGTATATGGAACGTTTAGTGCATTTAGATCAGCACTATCATTGATACTGCCTGGGGACATCGGCAGAGACCCACAGGTAAAGAGGTTCCTTAAAGGAATATTGCGTTTAAGGCCTCCTAAACGAAAATATAATTCTACATGGGATCCACAGGTAGTTTTAAGTTACTTAGAACGGATGGGTCCTAATGAAAAGTTGTCTCTAGAAGACTCGACTAAAAAATTAGTGACACTACTGGCATTAATAACTGCACATAGGATACAAACCCTTGCTCTTATAAGGGTGGAGAATATTATAATTTCACCTGAAAAAATTCAGATTCATATATCAGACCATATAAAGACCACAACACATACAAATATACAACCATGTTTACAGATTCCTTTTTTCAAAGAAAAGCCAGAATTGTGTGCAGCATCAGCTTTACTGTGTTATATTGAAAGGTCAGCTGAATTTAGAAAAAGTATTCAGGATTTTCTATTGCTAACGACACGAAGACCTCATGAGACAGCATCCACACAGACCATCAGCCGCTGGATTAGACAAACTCTGACCAAAGCAGGTATTGATACCAAAAGATTTTCTGGCTATTCAACCCGGCATGCAGCATCCTCTGCTACGTTTAGAAATGGAGTCTTATTAGATACCATTAGAAAGACCGCAGGGTGGTCAGAGAATTCCGTAGTATTTGCAAAATTTTATAACAGGCCTCTTACAGACACATTGGACCTTGCAAAATCAATTATATCAAAATAATGAAATATAATCTTAAGTGATACATTGACATGAAAGATAAGAAAATAAAAATATTTGAAAAGTATGCCTTTATTTCCCTCTACCCGGGATAAGCACAAAAAAGGCGCTATATTAAACATCTACCAAGTATACAGTGATCTAGAGGACGAGGCGCTGAAATATAATTACACGATCAAACGAACTTACCTGTGAAGTTCGATCGTAATTATATGAAGCGCCTCGTCCGAAGAGATCACTCCCACCTCGCCCAAGTAGTAGTAAAAGAATTTACCTAATTTAACCCTACTTTCCGTTGCGCCTTTTTTGAATCTTTAAAATTATGAGTTCGTAGACGTAGAAGATATGGGAACCCAGACTGAGCAGGTCTGTTTTTTCTTTAAACTTTGTGGCCCTCTAGCATGAAGTAGCGGTACTACCAAGTATACAGTGATCTCTTCGGACGAGGCGCTTCATATAATTACGATCGAACTTCACAGGTAAGTTCGTTTGATCGTGTAATTATAGAGGACTACATGACGCAATAGAAAAATTGCAAAATACTTCGTTGTCGTTAGTAGAATCGCTCCAAATAGTGGACGACGTAAATACACAGCTACAGACTATAAATGACGCAAAAAAATTAGCCCGTTATTGAAAAATTCGAGAGTGTATTACGGAAAGATCCTGATTTTACCAAATTAAGACAAATTTGTGATGGTGCATCTACAGCTGCGTTAAGTGGGTTCACAGAGTGTTTTACTTATGCCTGTCTTACTTCCGTAGATGTCGAACGGGCTTTTTCAAAATACAAACATATTTTTTCACCACAGCAAACATCGCTTACTGAGACAACTGTAGAAACATATCTGATGCTACACAGTTATTATAGAAGTGCTCCAGTTTGTGATAACGACAACCAAGCTACTTCATAAATCTGCTTAAGAAGGTGAGTTTTGTACATATTTTTATAAAGTGTACCAGTATTAATAGAATTTATTTCCATTTATTTTATTTATTTATTTATTTATTATTAGTTATCACTTAGATATACAATGTACATGTGTGAACGTCATTTAACAGTTTAATAATAATGCGAAGCACTAAGCTTACAAATATAAGGAAATACATAAAAATGAATTTAAAGCGAACGAAATAGTACAAAAACATACATCACAATATATAAAATATTTTTGTTTTTATTATTGTACATATTCAAGTATTATATGATGCATATCCAGTACGTCTCTGTAGGATTAATGACCTTGGCCAGGCTTACTGATGATCACTCAATTTACCTTAGCCACAATTTATGAATATAACAAATTATTATTTTGTAGTTGTTTTATACCTCATCCTTAGATGATATTTTACACAAGTTGTTGGCTGTTAAAGTAGAAATTATTTCTTCAATAAAAAACAGAAAAAACTTTATTTCCTATTTTTATTTCTAGAGGACTTCCAGCCCAGTACATGAACAATTTGTCCTACGTTTCGTCCGAGTTTTCGGACTTTTTCAAGGTTGAAAGCTAAAAATACTAAAAATAATGGTTTTACATAAGTCGTAAATTAGATTAGTGTCAATGCATATCTAAAAAAAGGTAAGAAAACACTTTTTTAGATATGCATTCTGTCACTAATCTAATTTACGACTTATGTAAAACCATTATTTTTACTATTTTTAGCTTTTAACCTTGAAAAAGTCCAAAAACTCGGACGAAACGTAGGACAAATTGTTCATGTACTTAGCTGGAAGTCCTCTAGAAATAAAAAATATGAAATAACGTTTTTTTCTGTTTTTTATTGAAGAAATAATTTCTCATCCTTAGATGTGGGCAACCAATGTTACAAGTATGTGTATGTTGTGTTGTATTATTTTATACATTTATCTTCATGTGCGCACGCAAGGCATCAAAATGGCGACGTCCTATATTGCACCTCTCGGACGTCTCTCTTGCACGGGATATCTCTTTAGGTATCTGCTCGAAGGTATCGACCTCTAACACTGATCATGGATAATAAATGAGAATTGATTAACACGTGACAGTTAAATTTTATTAGTCTGTGTGGTTTACACCTAAACTCAGGCAAATAATAATTTGTACGACTGCCTCACTCCTGCCCACAACTGAAAGCACAGGGTGACCGGTGACCACATACCGAGGTCCGTAAAGGATTTAGGGATCTTAACCCACATACTATTAGGTTTGTGTTTACCACATGCAGGGTGATTACACAAATGATGGTTAACGCGCTTGAATTCACCACGAGAGGTGCTACTGTACGGAAAGGTCAATGTCACTGAACATTAATGTTTACTATGGCTTTTTAACGCGAGTTTTTAGTAATTTTTATAAAAATAGCTAAAAAACATTTAACATAATGATAGCAGAAAAGGAAAATAGTAATTTACTTGCTCAGTAGGGAATTATTGTATTTATTAGAAATCTCTTGTCATTAAAGTTAGGTTATATAAAGAATGAATATGATGAAAACAACGAATGTAAATGATTATTACTCACGATTGTCTGTAGTAGACTCCTTTAGTAACGCATAATCGTCAGGATTAAAATGTTTCTTACAAACACACGAATGTTTCGAAGGAGTAAAGTTATCTCTGTCATATGCAGCATATATCCGCCTTTTGTTTCCGAACACAATGGAACTGCACAACACTGAGGCACAATTAACAAGTTTTTTTATTTGCTGCTGTACGAAATAATTATAATAAAACACTATAAACTTTTCCCGCGCCTAACAATAACTATTCACACGACCTTACTCGACCAGTGACACCAACTAGTGAGCTTGAAAACGTTAGCCCTCATTGACTGGACAGTTGATTGAAGGTAACAGGGATTTTTTGCCCAACTTAATAACACGAAAATCAATTTTTGGAAATAGATCAACATATCTTATTAGTCTGTATTAATTACAACTTGTTAGCTAGATTAAAATTAATTTCAAAATGGTTAGAACAAACCACATATTGATTTAAATTTTCCTTTTCCCTTCTCTGTCATACTGGGCTTTACTGAAACTTGATAAGCACAGGATCACTTATCTTTACCAATTTAGTTCGTTCAATATACCCAATATCGATGGTTCGAATCCATCCCGGAGCAACAAATTTTATTTGTAATTTGCTTTGGATTAAGATGGTACTGAAGTGTCGATGCCCTAGATGTGGTTCGGACTCCACAATAAACTGTAGGGCCTCGTCTCTCTTTACTCAACACAATATCCTAGGATTTTCTGGGAGTTACTTCGTTAACTTGAGATGCGGTTAAGAAAACATTTTTTAATATACCCCCCATGATAATGCAGTATCTCGTACAATTTATGATTTGGCATAAGCGCCACAGTTTTTGTAGAATATCATTTCAACAATTTCAAACCAAAAAATTGTTTACATCGAAATAATTCAGTCCATTTCTGACAAATCTATGCCACCCGTTTGGTAAAATTTTCACAAGAAATCTCCAATACTAATTTTATATAGAAATAGGTGCACTGATGCAATTTAAAATTATTTTATTTAAATTGAATATAAAACGTACATAAAATATTTAAGCAGTTATTTAAATTTTCAATCAAAAAATGATAGATATTTTTTTAATAATAATGGCGGCTATTTCTTCTATTATTTCTATCAGTAAAGTTATTTCTTCGATCATTGTAATGATTCCTTCTTTGATTGGGTGAATCATTTCGTCTTTTATCATGGTATTCGTGTTTCTTATAAGTTTTCTGACTATCTCGTCTATCGTCTCGTTCATGATAATTGTTATGTTCCCAATATCCTTGCCGATTATCATTATAACTATGGGAAGACTCATAATTATGTTGAATTAATTGTCCCATTCTAAATAAATCGTTATAATTTATGGTCTGATTTAAACTATTCTGAAAATCAATACGTGGTATATTCCTGTCGACTGGCTGATTTTGTGAATTTATATTTCTAGGTTTTACATTTATCGATTTATCAAAAAGGCGTGTTCCATTTAGCAACTTCAAGACATAATTGACTGATATTGGATGTTTAAAAGTAATAAAAGCAAAATTTGATTTCCTGCCTTCTCTATCTGTAGGTATTCTCACTTTTTCCAGAGGTGCAGCTTGCAAAAAAAGTTCAAAAAGAAGTTCCTCTGTTACTTGGTCCGATAAATTTCCACACCATACTGTCTTTGCATCATCCATTATAAAAATTAAAATATATTTTGGATATTTCTCTATTTGAAACAACTACAAAATAATATCTTGTCCACAGAACAACTTTGCTGACGGAGGTTATTTGTCTTCTTCTGCTTCTTTTAATGACTTTTTCAAAAGGTATATTTTCGCGACATATCGGATGATTACTGAGAATACTCTCAGGGATGATTAGCGGTATGCATTAATTTGTTACCGTATCATTAGGTATATTTTCGCGACATAACGGGTGATTAGCGACATGTATTATTTTGTTACCGTATCATTTTCACGAGAACTGTAACATAGGGAGTATGTAGTTACGTCAATAATTTTAGTTCAAATGTGATACCGCAACATACCTAGCTCTCGAGGTAGGTTAGCAATAGTATGTATCTCTATCCTTGTTTGGCTTGACATTAGAACATAAACTAGAGCTTGAAAATCGTATAATAACGTAAATCATATAATTGCATAAATATAAAAACAAGTGGAAATAGAGATAAATTACAATGGAGATAACGTGTTACTGACTGTCGAGTTGGAAACGGCAAATGTATTGTTAAATGGTACAAATATTAATCTTTCTTCCGTTATTTCTCTTAATAAGTGACGAACGATTTATCTTGAATTAACATAAAACATAATTATTTGCCTCTTGCAAAACATTCAAAACAAACTGATTAGGTTAAATTTTTAAATCTCTAACCATGATTTAATAACTATTACGTTTTCACGACACATGTTTACTGTTTTGTCGGTATGTGGTGGGGATTATACAGCTACCTATTTACCGCTCATAAATATACCTAAAATTATACAGTCTGTTCGTGGCTATTTCTGGGCCTTATTTAAAAATAAATTTTATAAACAAATGTGAAAGATTTGTTCACAAGTTACACGGTGGTTTTAGTTTTCTAAATACCAGAAATATACAGTGTTTAAACCATACTGTCAGTTTGAAAATTGGCATGCAAATAGAAGTGTGTAATTTGGTATAATGGCTTAGGCGCGTTCTTTCTAGCCTCTGGAACAATAAAACTACTTAGATTAACTGAGATCTTAGAAAGAACGCACCTAATAGTTGAGAGGCTGGCGTCCAAAATGTGCAAGAGTTTTCTCAAAGCTAATTTTTTGAGATTAGGTTGCTTTTTAGTGATAGAAAGTAACTGTAGAGTCAGCACTTCCAGTACCGGGACAAAGGTGTAATATTAATTAACGTCTCTAAACTGTTTTCTCAAAGCTCAAAATTTATAGAGAACGAGCAAATATAATATAAAACAAGAATCCAACAGTCAGACAGCAAAATATAGGGACACGGTGCGTCAGCGCTACTTCATACCTGTCAAAAAAATGACGTGTGTCAAAGTGATTTCTCAAAGCTGAAATTCTGCAAAACATTAATTAAAACTATAAAGTTAATAAAGGAGACAGTCAGACTCATTTATGATAGGACCACGTCAATCAGCAGTCGATAGATGTGAGAACGGTAACTGCGCGCATTAATACGCCTTTTCTCAATACATATCGTTTATTTTATAACTCAATGGAATGTGGGTTACCAGGGCCGGCCCGATGGGCAAGCGAGCCAGGCGGTCGCCTGGGGAGCTGAATCTTGGGGGCGTTGACTTGCCGCAAGTCGGTTGTAGTTTCTGAATAATTAAATTTAAATTTTAATCAAAAGCATGCACTCCAAATAAGTCCGCACCTGCCCACCTATCGGTAAGCGTGCTGTATGATAACAAAAAATCAAAGTAATACCGGCCGGCGGAATACAAAGTGTTGGTGTGGCTATGATGTTTACGTTTTATCGTTTTTATATAGAGCGCCGACTGCCGGTCTTCTTTGACCGAGTTCTGAATTTTCTGTATTTAATTTTATTATTTATTCTCTAACTAAAAACAAAGAATAAACTACTCTTTGCTAAAGAAGCGAATTGTTGAAATCAGTCTATTATATTAATATTATTACTATAACAGTATAGTACGGTACGCGTTTAAGTTTCCAGTGCTTCAGTTACCTAGCATATTAATATATGTATAATAGATATATATATATATATCGTGTCATCTTTTGTTGCAGCTTTCCAGTTTGTACTAGCTTTCTTCGGACTTTGTATATTAGTTATTAAAAATTAAATTTGCGTTATGTATTGTGTTTGTTGACGTTATAATATTGACATAATTCAAAAAATAATAATGTCTTCGAAATGGTCTGGGGCGCAAAATCGTAAAAGAAAAATGGTAGCTCTGAAAGAAGCTGAAAAAAGTTCGGCATTTATGTCAAAGTTTGTAAAAATTTCGACGTCTTCGTCTTCGAATGAACCACAAATAAATTTTAGTGAAAGCGAAAGTGAAGTCAGTGAAGTGTTTGAAGAATTTAAGGGCGGTAAGAATGTGTAATGATGCAGGTGCTTAAAGACGACAATGAGAACGTTGGTTGTGCTAAATATCCTGAAATTGAAGCTGAAATGGAAACTGAAACTACGAAAAATAATGATAAAATAACCAAAGGAAATGAAAATGATAATACACCGATGTTATGACTATTCAGATATAGGAAATTGACCAAGATTTTTAACTATTTCAGCTCGAGATGAAATAGTTATACATGGCCCAGAAAAACATGAAGGTCCTAATTCACGATTTCCCAGGGATGCTAATCCAAATAATTCAAAAAACAAAGGTAGGCACTTTTCTCTTTTTCATTGTCATCGTATTTTATCTAATGGAGAAATGAGTTACAGAAGTTGGCTTCAATATTCAAATTCCAAAAACTGTGTTTATCGTTTTTGCTGCCGACTCTTTGATAATAAGCCAGTATCAAAACTTGCAATGGGAGAAGGTTTAAGTAACTGGCAGAATATTTCCGAAGAAATTAAGAAATTTGTTTGTCAATTATATGGCTTGAAAAATACTGGTGATGTAAATGAGACTCGCTTTCCACTTTTCAATAAGACTTACGCATTCGAAGACACCAACGACCCTTTCAAAATTGCCACGAAAATCGTCGATGGTTCCAATTTACCGCCATGCAAAACGGAATTGAAAAAACAAATACAAAGGGCTGCGTATATATCGAACATTTGGAGTCATGCTGATGAAAAAGTGCCCACTGCAATGATTCCAGAGGAAAACGGTTGGCAGTTGAGCGATGGCCGATATGATTTCAGTTGGTACGAAGACGATCAGCTACCTAATTTCATTTCTGACGTTTTGATTCAACTGGATGATACACTTGCAGGTAATTTTTGCCAGTCGACTCGCAAATGTGATTCAAAACCTTACTTATTAATGTAATGTATTGCTTAACGCTGAATTTTTGATTTGTACACAGATTCGGAATCAACCACCACTGATGACGCCGAAGAATATGGTGCAATCGCATTTTATTCTGATGAAGATAGTGGCGAAGAACACGACGACGGCAATGATTCTGACGATTAGATGTTTTTTTTTTAATGAATCAATGATTCTTTTTTTTTCTGTTATAAAATAATTAAAATTATTTTTTCTTGTATAAAATAACTGATATCTATATAATAACTCATATATAACAATTACAATTATTAAGAAACAATTAAAATTATTTTTTTATATAAAATAAATGATATGTATTGAGAAAAGGCATACTAATGCGCGCAGTTACCGTTCTCACATCTATCGACTGCTGATTGACGTGGTCCTATCATAAATGAGTCTGACTGTCTCCTTTATTAACTTTATAGTTTTAATTAATGTTTTGGAGAATTTCAGCTTTGAGAAATCACTTCGACACACGTCATTTTTTTGACAGGTATGAAGTAGCGCTGACGCCACGTGTCCCTATATTTTGCTGTCTGACTGTTAGATTCTTGTTTTATATTATATTTGCTCGTTTTCTATAAATTTTGAGCTTTGAGAAAACAGTTTAGAGACGTTAATTAATATTACACCTTTGCGAGCGTCCAGCGCCAAGTGTCCCGGTACCGGAAGTGCTGACTCTACAGTTATTTTCTATCACTAAAAAGTAACCTAATCTCAAAAAATTAGCTTTGAGAAAACTCTTGCACATTTTGGACGCCAGCTCTTGGACTATAATGTACAGCTGCATCACTCGCGCAGAATAGGTAAATTTCTTGCGCGTCTACACCAGTGGGAACTTTTTGAAGACCGTGGGAACTGTCAGTTTTACCTATTTCAACCGTGGATTTATAAACAAGAGGGATATAGTATTATGCCGGTTGTTATGTTGTCCAATAAAGATCACATTCTAACAACTTGTTCATGAATAAACAAACAACGTTGTCAGTACATAGAAATAGAATAATGACAACTCACCATGGCTGTAATTTGTTCAATATTTATATGGTAATAGAAAAAAAGTATCTCTGAAAGAATATTTAAACTTTTGTAAAATTTAATACATAGGTTTTTTTTATGTCATTCGAAATTCGAATAAATATTTTTTTCTTCCTGTAATTTGTATATTACTGATTAATTTTCTGAATTTTTAGAGTCGTGGCAACGTTGCATAATAGTTGGATGCAAGTTGGAGGAAGTTTGTTTACCGTTGATCTGGATATCTGATACAATACCTTCGGTCCATATGTGATCGATGAGGGCTACCGCGCTTGAATTCACCAAGAGAGGCGCTAGTCGAGCCATATCAAACGGAGAGATTATATTGAAAAATTCTTAACTTCAGGTCAAGTCAAAAAACAACGTTTCGAGCAACCTTTACAACAGTTATTCACATTTGATCGAATTCAACAATATTTAGTAAAACAATAACTACAACTACACACAAACGTGTTTAATGAAAAAAACACGGAAAAATCACATAATAAATAGTGTGTGTGTGTGTGTGTGTCGTGCGTGCGTGCGTGTGTGGTGTGTTTTTGTATTTTCTAAATTCAACAATGATTTTTAAGACTGGATCGACCCCATTTTATAGTAAAAGAAAAATTTACATTGTTTTCTAAGCATTATGCAGGCAGCAAGAAGTTGCAAATCTTCAATTGTTCTCACTGCAGCACAATTTCCTGCGAAAGTCGCAACTAAAACAGCTAAAAGATCTCTTCCGCTAAAAGCAGATAAATTATGAGGTTATGCTTGCAAGCAAGCTCAGCTGAACATAAATATGAAACGCAATTACCACAACCAGAACAATTCGTACGCTCAACTACCATAATCCACAAGTTGGCCAACCAAATATTGACCAGGTTCAAGTGCTTGTTTTAAATTTATTTTATTCCTGTGTCGACAGGCCACAATCCACTGTTTCACAAGATCTTCGTTTTTAGGAAAATGAAAATACCATATCGGTTTCTTTGGTTATCCTATTATAATTTCTACAACCAGCAACAGCACAATTAGGCATTTTTAAAATATAGAATAGTTGTCTTAACAACACCGATAACTACTTGACAGTAAAACAATGACACACTTCAAAATTTGAATAATTTTAATTTCGCGCCACAAACGTTACGTCGCTGACATCATGCGGAGAGGTGAACGAAATTTGGTCATGGGATTAGCATACCAGTGTATTCGTATAAATCGTATCATGACGAACACCTTGTAACAGACTTACGTGTGGTTTACAAAATGGACGATTTCTGTCGTTGGAGAATCAACGGCCTATTGTACTTGGCAACAGTGGAGAAATAATTACTCCAGGGTTCATTAAGAAATTCGTAAACTTCAACTGAACATGGTTTATTCACAAACATTCCATTTGAAAGATTAACAATAAATTCAAAAGAAGAGTAAATTCATTTAACTAATGTTGACGTCACTGGAGGATAGCTTTTAGGGTAACGGTAAGCATATAAGCATTCCTTACCAATGACTTCATTTCTGAAGTCATTGTTCCTTACAGTCATACGGAAATGGCAGTATTTCTAGCAATTTCATTGGCCGTTTTAAGATAGCCGCAGGGCATGCGCAGTTACATGACATGTCAAAGTGTATTAACTTTTGGAATCGTTTGTCAGCAAGGAGCTCGTTAAATGATAGGGAAGATACTCGCCCAGCACACGATAGGTCTATGGTTCGAATCACAAACTTATTATTATTTTTTTTTAAATAAGTATTTCTTAGTTCGTTAGTAAGATTTTCCTTGCCCTTTATTATAGTTTGTTTATTTTCCTTGCCCTTTATTATAGTTTGTTTATTTTCACAGTGCCGAATTCCCCTTTAAAAATGATATCTGATGAGCACGCCATGCCGTGGCCTTGAAACGGCCAATGAAATTGCTAGAAATACTGCCATTTCCGTATGACTGTAAAGAATGCTTATAACGGTAATGAACTGATAAATTGGGAATGTAGTCGCTTTTAATGCAGATTAGTAAAATTAATGTTGGTTGTCAAAATAACCAACTATACTTGACGTCTGTCACTGTCAAAGTGATAGCTAATTAAACACTACCGTTGAGTTCAAATGCTACTTGACATCTGTCACTGACAATGAGACAGTTACTAAAAATTATTAAGGCTGGCTCAAATTATACTTGACATCTGTCACTGTCAAAGTGACATTTAGGCATAATGACTACTACTGAATCCATATGGTACTTGACATCTGTCACTCTTAAAGTGACAGCTAGGTAAAATTCTGTTGACTGAGTTCAACTTATTGATATCTGACTAACGGCTGAAGATAAATTCCTGTATAAAATAATGATTGTCTTTTAATTTACAATTACGACGAACTGTATCTAAGAAACTAGTATTCGGACAGACTTAAATCTGAGAGTAGTTGTTTTTATACTCTCAGACTTACATACTTGTTAATAACGTCTCTCAATTTATATTTCCGTGCTGTGATCAAATATTTAAGTACCTAATTGCATTTATTTGCTGTGATCCAGTAGAAATATGTGGAATACGTTTACCGCTGACAATAATGTATATATGTTAAAGTTTACCGATGATAATGGTGTATATAAAATTTACTTATCAGACCTGAAGGAATTATGGTGTGATGAGTATTGTAAAGAAAAATTGATTCAAACTTTTCAAGTAATGTAGTTTATCATTAGATACCTCATTTATTTTAATTTACTATATTCGTATATTTTTAGGAATGCAATCCAACAGTTCTTGTAAAAATTGAAGAAACGATTTCTCAAGTTCTAACATTTTTTATTGAAATAGATAAAGCAGAAGTTATAATTACCAAATCTGGAGACAAAATTTATATGAATATAAAAACAAAAATCTTGGGATTAAATGACACAAATTTTAATATCACATATAAATTAACACTTGTTAAAGCAGACCAGAATAAGGTAGGAAAACTTAAAATATTTAATAGATGTTTGCTCACTGAATCAAAAAGGGAACTATTACAGTATGTCCCCATATAAAATTTTCTTTCGTTGTTCGACATTTGGAAATAAAATTCTTCGATTGTTTTATTTCTTCGTGATGCATAGTAAGAGAGTTGAAAGAGTTGAGAGACCTTAAAAAATAAAGTTACCAATGATTATAAATCTCGTTATAAATACAATTAATTGCTCATTAAAGTTTTATTTTTCATGATCTATTAAAAAATATAAAATATTGCTTGTTTAAGGGAATAGTTATTGAATCCTTCAGAAAATGCCTGGAAATTTTACAATAAAATGGAATAAAATATTTGAAGAAATTCGTTTCCAAATTTTGAAATTTTATATGGGAGGTTCACTGCAATAATTCCCAAAAAGGTTTTATACCTGTGAGCATATAAATGATAAAATAATTTTTAATTAACTTGTAACTATTGATTCAGCAATGTGTCCGGCCTATTCGGCCAGTTTTTTTTATCATGTTCGGTGTCCAGCATTATTGCCATGGGTTCGGACAAACCCGATGGAAAAAATAAAATCGGAGTAATTTAAGCATCAAAAACTGTATTATCTGATATATTTTCCATTTTGATTTTTTGATAAATCACAAATCAGAATTAAATTCCACTAGGTATCTAGGTTATATTATTTTAATGGCTAAAATGCACATATCACTATAATTTTTGACAAATTCGAGGGCTGAGAACCAAAGGGTTCCAAGCGACAATTTGTACGAAATTCATTTTTTTGCAGAAATCTATTCTTATAAACATTCTACACCGTTTCCTGTAAAAATTTCTCCATTATGTTGGTAGATGGCGACAAGATCATTAGAGAAATAAAGTTTCAAGTACATTTGACAATTTAATGTCAGAACCATATGGTTTCAAGTACAAAGTGAAATTAAGTAGACAGTTCCTTGTGTATTATTTTGAGATGTCTGCATCTGAAAGTGAATCTTGGGATGATATTTGTAGCTCCGGCTCAGAATATGTCCCCGAAAATATCCGTGGAAATAAAAGGTAAACTTTTAAAATGTTTTATTTGCAATAAATAATAACAGTTGGCGTAGTTGTCGAAAGTAACTCCACCAGTGCTGATAATTTTATAATAGCCCCCGCTGATAATTCGAAGACAAAATCATTCACCGAGAAGAAAATTGAACAGGTAGAGTTTGCCTATAAATGGATGCCGCTCCAAGATAAAGAGTACATGAAATATCTTATTTGCGAATTTAAGAAATAATGTAAATATGTTCTTTTTCATCTTTTTGTGTTAAAAAATGTAAAGTTCTTTAAATTTTAAATAAAAGTTTATTTGGTGAATAAATTGTTTTATTCTCACGATAAACATCCTTTACAGTCACATAAAGTTACTTTAGGTCATGTATTCCTGATATAATTACAGTGTGTATAACTAAACATTTTGGCAAATACAAAAAGGTAATACTATTTTTGAATTTATTTAATTATATAATAAAAAAGTTCCATACGGTGGCTTACAGTGCCACAAGGTTCCAAGTACAACTGTAGTGTTTAAAAAAAAATAATAAAACTGGCATTTGTAATCCAATGAAAATCTCAGATTTAGGTATAATGTATTGTCAGATTCCTATATAAAAACATATAATTTATTTAAAAGTATTTACTTGTGACAGTACAAATTTATTCAACATCAAACTTTCAAATTCGTCTCCTGAAAAAAATTATGAATGTCACTTGGAACCCTATGGTTCTCAGCCCTCGAAATAATAATACACTAACCATTCTAGCAAAATCGACAGAGCGAAAAGAGTGGTCATTGTCAATAAGTGCAGTGTCGGAAGTACTTTTTGGATGCACAAATAAATGCTAGGCGTAAGCTTTTTGCAAGACATTTTGGATCTTATTTTTACTTTAAAATTTAATAATGTCCGCCAAAAAAACATTCATTTAAAGTAACTACCTATAAACAAATTGTATTAGGTCCAGTTTTCTCCAATTAAATTTATGTGGCACATAAATTCCTTAAATACAATTGTATTCAAGGAAGTTATCCACCAAATTAATTTAATGGGAGATGGAAAAACATGCCCTTAATGTTGGTGAAGAACAATTAACATTAACAAAAATTCGACATGACTGCAAATCAGTGATTTCATTAACATGATTCAAACCTTTATTCTTATATTATCATGATTTTACTATTCTATTATTGTAGTTGTCATATTTATTTAATACAATTGTTTAGTAGGTCCACTAAAAATATTGGTTTTTGACTTTCCTGTAGTACCCACAGCTTTTCTCTTGATTTTTGTATTATCTGGTCATGATTTTGGAAATAACTAGAATTAATCCCATAAGTTCTTTATTATTAATTAGGTGGAATTTGTCCTTACAATAAATGACATCTCCCTAAGTTTGACAACCCGTACCAAACTCACTGTCATGGTAACTAGTCTTGTTGCCAACACCACTAAGATAGTGATGGGAATGATCGAGATATGATAATTAAATGAGGGCGTTTTTAGGCTCACCAATTGGGCCACTGGCGGGTATGGTCCTGTCAAAAGTTATTAGGCACGGAACAAGTTTATAGGGTTTTATTATAATTATTTCATACACCAGCAAATAAAAAAAACTTGTTAATTATACCTCAATGTTGTGCAGTTCCATTTTGTAAAGAAAAAAAGGCAGACATGTTTCCGAGAGACAAAACTCGTCAAAAACAGTGGTTGGTAGCGAAAGGCTGGGATAACTTTACTCTTTCGAAATATTCGTGTGTTTGTAAGAAACATTTTAATCCTGACGATTATGTGTTACCAAAGGAGCCCACTAGAGAAAATCGTAAGTAATAATAATGCACATTCGTTGTTTTCATCATGCTTATGCTTGATATAACCTAACCTATGACAAGACACCTTTGATGGGTACAATAATTTCCCTACTGAGCAAGTAAATTACTACTTTCCCCTTCTGTCATCATTGTGTTAAATATTTTTCAGCTACACCTTTGCTAAAAAAAAAGATGCATTGCCTAGTCGATTTCCCTAGAATCGTGAAAGCGAAAATAGGATAGAAATGAAAAAAAAACGTACGGAGAGAGCTCTTCAACGCCAAAAAAGGCGTGCGGAAAAGAAACAGCAACACTTTATTCGAATACAGACAAAAATAAACCTGCAAAATATTTTGTAAGTACATGAATACCTAGGTATTGTTATCCTACATACATTTAGCACAACATAGCCTTTGCCAACTGCAGAATATCCTGTAGATCCCCCTTCTAAAATATAAATGCCACTGCAACATAAAGTCTATTCATTACTATGTGTGTGTTGTTTGCATTGTGATTGCATATTTATATAAAACAATTTAAATTTCAGACTTTTGAGGAAACATTTGATGAAATAGATGTTGAAAGCATAAATAAAGATGTAACAGTTCAATGCTCTCTATGTAAATGTGATGTAAAGAGTTTATCTAACAGTGCAAATATGCCACAACATGAGGGAAAAGAAAAATGTAAAATAAATATGTTTCGTATTGAAAATCTTAAAGATAAACCTGATATAGTGCAGTTCTACACAGGTTTTGACAGTTACAGCCATTTCATGTTTGTTTTAAGCCTTTTTGGAGATGAAGTGAACAATTTAAAATATCCATCAATGCAGCCATCTCAGGGAAAACATGCATTGACACCTTGTAATGAATTTTATTTAACACATCCAATTATGGAGAAATATGTGTAATATAGAGTTATCTCTTCATTTTCAAATTAGCCAAACTTCTGTGAGTAAGTACTTCATAACTTGGATTAATTACCTTTACTGCAAGTTCAAGGATCTCAATTTATGGGTACCAAAGGAAACGATTGATGAAAATGTAATGTTTCAAAGGAAAACTAATTCCTGTACTATTATTATCGATTGTACAGAAACTGAAATTGAGAAACCTCAGAATCCAGTTTCTCAACAAGTTACTTATTCAACCTACAAATCAGCAAACACACTAAAAGTATTGGTAGGGCATTTCTAACTCTGGGTGTGTGACTTTTGTCTCCAATGCATATGTGATAGAGAGTTATTCGAAAAATGTGGTATTATTAATCTATTCCAAAAAGGTGACATTATTCTTGGTGATCGTGGTTTTAATATATAGGATCTAGTTTCTCATATGGATATTATAGTTAACATGCCACAATTCCTGAAGAAAGGTAGTGATCAGTTTGAAACACACCAGCTAAGAAAATCAAAAAAAGTATCATCCGAACGGATCAATGTTGAGCGTGTTATAGATTTAGGTAAAACTTTTGAGATTTTAAGTGGCAAGTTAGGATATAATTTGGTACCACTTGGAGGAAGAATATATTTGTGTGCTTCATGCTTACCAATTTTCGGAGTAATATAATCTGAATGCTCATATGACTTTTAGGACCTTATATAATGAGCAATGTAACAAGCTATATTTTAAGAAATTGAATAAAAGGTAATAAATACTTTTCAATAATGGAACTTTTATTTCTACCTTCACTCTTTCCTATGTATTATCACAAATGACATAGTTTACAATATGTTTGCATATTAGACATTTATTGAATAAAAACACAGCCTATGTCCATCTCTATTAAATTAATATTGTAACAGTTAACGAATTTTTATCTAGTCAATCCTGTATTCATCGAGATTCATCAATACCTATAAACAAATTTACAATTTTCCTTTATAAAATTAATAGGTATGAATATGAATAGAATCAGTGGCAGCTGGTAAAATTTATTCTATGTCATATCTTACTATTGGAGCATGGGACCTAAGTAATACTTTAAGGCTTAACTATCAAGGCTAAATGAAGAAGTTTTGCAGAAAAAAACATTGTGATTGAAATTTGCGAAAAAAAGTTGGAAAAATTGTGAGCCCCCAAGGTTATTTTTTTAAATGATTTGTAAAATATTTGCAAAACATTTTTTTTCCAGAATCAGGTGGAAAACATAATGACAGATTTCAAATTTCATCAAAAAATATTGGTTTTCTATAAAGTTAAACCGTTTTGAAATTTTATTTTAGATTCATTTTTCACTGCAAATTTCAAAAAAAGTGCAACTTTGTAAAAAATCAATATTTTTTTATGAAATTTGAAATGTTATATTTTCCACCTGATTCTGAAAAAAAAAATTTTCGCAAATATTTTACAAATCATTTAAAATATAACCTTGGAGGCTCACAGTTTTTCCAACTTTTTTCGCAAATTTCAATCGCAATTTTTTTCTGAAAGACTTCTTCATTTAGTCTTGATAGTAATGCTTGAATCCCATGCTCCAATACTAAGATATGACAGCCTAAATATCACCAGTCGCCACTGAATAGAGTACATTTATTTCAAGTTGTAACATTTTCTAGCTATAACAAGTAATAAGTATGATAAAAAGCAGTTACTTTTGGAATAATTAATTCAAAAATACATCTATCATTTCTATTGACATATATTCTCTTCTCATCTTTGTTTATCCATCCAAAAAAACAATAATTCCTCTTGGTAGCAAGTAATTGTGTTTGAATTTGAAAATAGTAAGGGCTGTTTTCTTTCAAGCAAAATTCATCATTAACAATTTCTGTATGGTTATAATTATTGTCTTCACTGATAAAATCATCTTTTATTGAAAATGGACATTTAACTTGCAAGATAGGTCCCCAATTAATCCATCAGGCGAGGCTCCAATGTGTGGATATTCAGTAGAAATAAAAAATCCACAACGTTGTACTTTATTGTGCGACATAGACTCATAGCCTTCAATTGCTGTAGCCTCTTTTGAAATCCCCCACTCCATAGCTTCATTTTTGAATTGCTTGGGAAACGAAATATCTTCAGCATACTTCAATTTGTCTGTTCTGTCAGTAAATTTGCATATATTGGCAACATGGGAACCAGTTATCCTTAGACTCCGCTCAATATGCCAAATTTTATTTTGTGATTGTTGCCTTGTTTGATGCTCAGTTAAATTCGCTTCTTCAGAAGATGCCTGTATTATAAAAATATATTAATTTCCTATGCCATAGCAAGCTTTCAGTAAAATATTATTAAAAAGCACGCCTTACGATCAAATACTACTTTAAATAATAAAATATCCTCTTTAATATTGGAAAAAAAGTTCCTTAGCCCAAATGTATCAAAAAAGGTTTTTTTACTTTTGATATTTTAGTTATTATAATATCGGCTAAATAGATCATCAGTTTACGAAGAAGTTACCTATTTGTTTATTTTTCAGTGTAGTATTTTATTTATAACTATCTAAAATGATTTATAGTTTTGTTTTTATGTATTTAGAATAAATATACTTTATTTAAATAATTGTTATTCTATTATGTCTGCTTTTCAAAATTTAGTTATGTTTGTTTCAAGTATTGAACATATGTTTTAAAAAATTCCTTTCCCAAAAGAAACTATTTGACTTCTGGTGTACATGCCTCATTAAATGCATAAAACACTTTAAGTCGGAAATAATAGGGCATGGTGCACTTCTTCCGCTTGTGTGGGGAAGTGCGCCACCTCACAAGCAAAAAAATAATTAGTAACTAAGATAATGATGCTATTGATGATTTTTTTCACATAAACAATAAAACAGACTACTGGCATGTAGGTTTTAATTATAATGCAATTAATACAATTAAGTCTACATGTGGAAAAAGTTGAATTAAGTGTTTTTGGGTATGCACTTGCCCCACTTGACCCTACAATAATTGGCAAAACGTAGTGGTTTTTTTTTATAAATATGTACATAGTGCGAAATAATTTAAAAGTGGTAATTTAAGTTTTAAATAAGTAGTTATTGTTGCCTATTTTAAAGTAAATAAAACATAGGGCACCTCAAAAATTAATACTGAATACTATTTATTATAAATAAATGCATCCAGCATGATACAAAATTAACAAGTAACTTAGGAGACTAAAATTAGTACAGATTACCAACATTAGTCGATTACTGAAATATCTCGATTATTCCCATCACTAACTAAGATTAAGATATTCAATATAATAGGTTTGTTCCAACAACAATCCAGGACGGTTCCGAATTTGATATGTTGATTTGATTGGTCAAGGTGATGGAATTCAGTTCAATGTCTTGTAAATTGACCAATAACATTTGGAAATCTAATTCGGCACTGTTTCGAACTATCTGTTGAAAAAAGCCTAATGAATACTATATCTAAGTATATACATATATCACAAATTCTCTTATTTATTATATTTTATCCAGTTCTTTAAATGTAAAATTGAATTGTTGAACTTAGTTTCTGTCCATGATCATTATCAGATAATAGAAAAACAAGAGAGAATCTGAAGGTGCTGAGGAGAACAAAAAACTCATGTTCTGAGTTATGGGGAAGTAAAATGCATATCGTTGTCTTTTGTATTATCTATTTTATCAAATATTTTCTTATCCATTGATCTAAAAATAAAAAAACAAAGTGTGTACTTGCGTGTATGTTTATACAGTTTGTTTCGTGTTTTACTAGCAGGACTTTAAAAGAGTAAGGCAAAAGTAATTTTTAGTTGTAAATGTGTTATAAAATTATATTCTTAATTGTTTCCTAAGAGGGTTATAGCCAGTTGGAAAAAAAGTATTTTAGAAATATCTGAAGAACTGATTCTGATAATTTCATTAAATTTTGTATACAGGGTGACTATTTTAAATGGGCCACTTCAAATGTCTTATTAATATACGTACAAAAAATGTTTTAGATGAAAAAAATATTGGTATTTTGAGGTATCATCTTATGCCTAAAACAGTTTTTTCCATGGCCTTAACTAGTAATTAACAAAAAAACGCATTTTTAAGTGTGTAACTTTTTAGGCAAAGATACAACAAAAACTCTTTTGATTACATTTGTGTTCATATCTAAGAGGAATTAGAATATAGTGGCAAATTTATTTAGAATGCTATTGTAGACATATGTAGATGCGTGTGTGACGCTTGTTTTTTAAAAGTGCTCCGTAAAAGTGTTGTCTTACCGACAATAAAACAAAATCAATTTAAAGGAAGGTTATCAGTTATGTATGATAAATAGAATCTAGATCTGAATGTTGAATTCCAGGAACAGATGTATTCACAAAATGAATTATCGCGTATTTTAATCCAAAATAAAGCTGTATAAATTTTAGTCTGTTAATTTCACTTTTGATGTTCTCATAAAATGAATCCACACTTTTTGCACATCAAAACCAATATAACGCAGTCTCTACTACAACAAAGTAAAGAAATACTCAGATGGAAAAGAAATAATTTAGGTATTTTTATCAAATATTTTCCTATCCATTGATCTAAGAATAAAAAAACAAAGTGTACTTGCGTGTATGTTTATACAGTACATGTACAATTCATTAGGTGTTTACAATATAATATTATATCTACGTAAAAGTCGTCGTTATCTCCCTATCTCTACATTAAAGCACAAAAAAGATATCAATTTAAAAATAGCAGATGTAGAAAATAAAAAGATAACATTTTTATCTAGGTCAAGTTAAGAGCGTGTTTTCACCAAGTATCCAACAAATCTATAAATCGCTGTTAGCAGTTTACCGATTTTATCTAATATCTTTAAAAACGATACCTTACAATTTCCGAATAACTAGGGTAAAAAAATTAGTACACACTAAGCAAATCTAGTACAATTTCAAGGAGATTCTAGTATGACACTATATTTTTCTATATTTTTATATTTTTTTCTGGTAACACTGTCCAGTAGTCAACCCGTGAACGCAACGGAGGTGTATACTTTTTAAATCGAAGAATATTGTCATTTCCCTACATCCCCCGTCCTCTTTCGAGATTAGGGGTTCAGGAGTTGGGCTTACCGCTCTCTGTTGGCCTTTTCGGCCGGTTCCGCCTTTCTTTTACCTTCCATGATATCCTTAATGTAGGCCGAGACCGCCGTCCAGGCCCTCTCGTCTTTTAGCATGGCAAGAACAAGGCCTTCCACACGCAACTCCTCTCCAAGTGTCTCGTAGAGTTTGGACCTTTCACTTTCCGTTTTAGAGCACTCGAAAATTGTGTGCTCAGCGTCGTCCAAAACATGACCGCACAGCAGACACGCAGCGCTCTCAGTCTTCTGTGCAAATACTGGTTGAAGCATCCGTGGCCAGTAAGTGCCTGGGTGATAGTTCACTTTACCATGAGCCCGATCGTGCCACTCTGTAATGTTGGGGATCAGACAGTGCGTCCGCCGACTCGCCATATCCGAATTCCATCTTGCCTGCCACCTTTCCATGAGGTCCTGTTGCGCCAACTGTCCGGCCTCCTTTTTACCTGCGTTGCTCTGGTTGTAAGCTTCGTAAACTTCTCGCCTCTCCCTGACCATGAGGTCGATCGGTGGCGTGCTGGCTAGCACCAGTACCGCTCCTGAGATAGTCCTAAAGGCCGACGTAACTCTAATGACGCTACGCCTCTGCACGGCCGCCAATCTACGCTGTACCGTTTCAAGTCCTTAAGACGTGTTCCGTACATCTGAATCCGCCGTCTACCCGCACACCAAAGTATTTTACGGATTTACTCCACGGTACAGTCTTGTCCTCTAAAGCTATCATCGGTGGTGTGAACGAACGTTTGTTCGTAATGAGTACCGCCTCCGTCTTGTGCACTTCCAACTCTAACCCATTGGCCTTGAGCAAAATGTTGGCTCGATGGATGGTTTCATCCGCCAGCAACTCTAATGTGCTTGTCGTCCTTGCGGTCACAACCACCGCCACATCATCAGCGAATCCTACGATTGTCGATCCTCTTGGCAGGTCCAGATTAAGTAGCCCGTCGTACATGAAGTTCCACAGAAACGGGCCGAGAACCGATCTCTGAGGGACCCCTCCATGCGACAGCCCTCCATTTGCCTTGATATGCGCCTCGAGCCTCTGCATAATCATCCGTTCCCGAATCTTCCCCATGGTGTCCAAGAGGCAGATTGGTCGATACGACGACGGATCTTCCAGTGGCTTGTCCCCATTTCTTAAGAGAACAAGGATCTGTAGCTTCCAACTGTCTGGGAAAACTCCCGTGCGGAGGCTGATGTTGAAAGCGTCCAGGAGGAGCACCTCCACTACTACCGCAATGACCTCATTAGGAATATAATCCGGGCCAAGGGCTTTTCCGGGTCGAAGCCATTTTCCCGCTTCACGTAACTCCTCAACGGTAAAGGGTTCAATCTGTGCGTTGTCGGAGGAGGACGAACGCCCAGGCCACCTCGCATGTCTTGGGAACAGGGTCGTTACAATATATCCCACTCTCTGGGATCCTTATCCCAGGAATCTGTTGTCTTCCTGCCATTTTTTTAGTGACTATCTTATAAGGTAGTCCCCAGGGGTCCTCATCTACAGAACGGCGTAGTTCAGTCCAGCAATTTCTTTTACTGGTCTTGATTACCGTCTTTAAATTCTTCCGTGCCTCTTTGAATTCCTCGCTAAGGTTTGGCTCTTGCGGTGTATTTCTACCGCGCTGCATCTTTCGATGCGCAGTGAGGCATTTCTTTCGTAGTTCAGCAATTTTGGGCATCCACCAATAGACTGGTCTTTTTTGTTGTCGGTGGTTCCTTCGCCTCGGCATGGCCATATTACATGCCGTCGTGATGGTGTTGACTACAAAATCTACCAATATCCCGAATCTCCTCTCTGCGCGATACGTTGCAGGTGTCCCCGTTGCTTTGTAGTCTCTAGAAACTTTCTTAGTTCAGACTTATCTAGTTTGCGTGGCACCCATCCGCCCTTCTTCTCTTTCATATTACGCGCTGACATCTGCTCCTTATTGATTTTTAATTGTTCCGCTTTTATCTCGTATTGAATGTACTGGTGATCACTTAGTCCTCCAGCATCGTGCAACCCGACACCTCGGTCGCAAGATCACCTGTAGCCAACGTGACGTCCACCACCGATCCTGTAGAACCACGTCTAAAGGTGTAAGCTGTTCCTTCGTTGATAGTGACGAGGTCAAGTCTAGCCATCATCTCTGACAGGGTTTCTCCTCTGTGGTCTGGTTGTCCAGAGCTCCATTCTGGCGATTTACAGTTGAAATCGCCCACCACCAATATCTTGCCGTTCGCCATCTGCAGACTGTCTTCCAGATTGCTGAGTTGATCCACAAAAACGTCATATTACGCATTGGGGGAAAAATAGCAACTAAGTCTTATTATTCCCCCCTATATCTGCCCACACAAAGTTTGCCGCCGACCTCATTGACTGTCAGGTCATTGTTAAGTACTAAGATGGCTGCCCTAGCCGTTGTGTCTTGAAACCATGAGCCTGTATCTGGTATCTTGTATTGTTCACTAATTAGCAACAAGTCTGCTTTTTTCTCTACAGCTGTTTGCATGAGTAAATCCTGCGCTTCGCGACCCCTGCCGAGGTTTATCTGTAAACATCTTAGCATTTTCGGGCCTTTGAAAAGATTTACACCGCGCACTGCCAATGATATGTTTCGCTCCTCCAGGTTGTCTGCTCTCACTACATATCACACAGAACGGCTCTTGCTCACAACCTCTAGCAAAATGACCCGTCGTACCACACAAACGACACACTTTGGTTCGGTCTTTCCCTTACAGTTACTTGCGATGTGTCCGAAATCCAAGCAGCGGAAGTTTCGCACACGGGGTCATTCTCTTCTCTTCGGTGGCTCTCGTGTTTCCGTCGATGGTTTGGAGACGCCCTTTCGAGCTGGCGCTATTGTAGTCCGTGCTTCTTTTACTTGCGTAAGGGTCTCTGGGAATGATGAAACAACCCGTTTCTTGTCGTTTTCGACGGTAACCTCTCTGTCCTTCTCCGGGGTTGGTCTAAACACCCGCATCCTTTAGTATTTCTCCTGTTTTGGTTTGTGTATCCCTCGCCTTCATTAATGCTTCTCGAGCTTCCTACATTCTTTGATAATATATCATAGCTCTTATCGTCGGATCCCGATTCTGCTTATGAATGTTTCTGGCATCCTTGACAATACCATCTATAATTGCTATGTCCTTTCCTAAACCCTCAAAGGCAAGCTTTTCCTCTCTCTCTAGTCGCTGAATCTCCGTCTCTAGTTCCTCGGAGTGGGCATCAACCTTTCTTTCCAGTGCGAGAACCCCAGGGTATGACTGTATCCTATCCTTGTGAGGAGGAGTTCTAGAAATATTCTGTCTTCTCCTGAAAAGGTTTTGCTCTTCTCCAATTGTTCAAGTAGCTGTTTTGGCCTGGTTCCCTACCAATTGGTTTGAGCGTTCGCCTGTTGACGGTCGGGGGAGCCCGCTCCCCCACTACCCTTACCGACCGGTTCTGGGATTCCGAATCCCTGTCCCGTAACTTTATTCTCTTTCGTTTGCAAATCCATAATAAAATCCTGTTCGCTCTATTTGGTCCGCGGGGGCTAGATTACTTCACCCCCTATCCGCCGGCTATGCCGGTTAGGACATTCCCCAATCCGTCACCTGGGGACGCGCTCTCTAGAAGTTTGGCTTCTCCCGAGAGTGTATGTATGTATGTATGTATGTATGTATGTATGTATGTATGTATGTATGCATGTATGTTAATATGTGTATGTATATTGTATATATGTATATGGATATATGTATATGGATATATGAATATATTAATTTGCATTTTGTATATTGTATATTGTTTTTGTACATTAATTTTAGTTATATGAATGAAGTTAGTTATATGAATATGAATGTTTAGTTATATGAATGAACAACAGCATGTAATCAGTATATAAGTTAAGACTACTTATCAGAATTTTGTTTGCTATATGAAAAATATTGACTTGTCCTAACCATTTCATTGTATTTTGTACTTTGTATTGTGGTCTACTGGATAATAAAGATTACTTTCTTTACTTTACTATCTAGATAGGATTCAAGCGCGGGTGAGGAGTATGGAGCAAAACAATTTGTTCCGTCCGAATCCTTCCCACCTTTTTCAAGAGCCACAGCGTGTTGTAGAAAATCCGCCGACTGTAGAATATGTCGAAACCTTCTAGAAAGGAATCTACGAAACGACGCGTCCATTCAATTGCGACACTCCAGCTATTGCACACTTCGAAGCTCTGTGCCACAGACATCTTGAAGAACCAGAAAATGTGTGCCCGACAATCAGTACGGAAGAAGTCCAACAAGCACTTGTTGGTACCAAGAACTTTGCTGCCCCGGGCCCAGACCGCATGAACAACTGGTGGTGGAAGAAATTTCCTTCCACTCACGGCCGTCTGGCGCGAGTTTTCAACTCATAGTTGAACGAGGGGCAGCAGATTCCTGGTTCGACTGGTTCGTCGACGGACGTACTGTGCTTATCCCCAAAAAGGGGGATCTTTTCGATCCGAAGACTTATAGGCCGATCATTTGCCTCAACTCCTGCTACAAGATATATACACGTATCTAGTATGCTAGGACACCGGTGTGTTGATCCGGTCTTCCAGCAGATACACGAACAGCGTGGTGCCAAGAAGGGCTTGGCAGGTTGCAAGGACAGCCCGCTGTATTACACGGGATTCTGTGCAATACAAGCGGAATCTATCGATGGCCTGGATTGATTACCGCAAGGCATTTGATACAACATTGCACGGGCCTTAACTGGAAATGCTGGCCCAATAAAAGCCCAGTAAAGACCCCTACTAATCTGATATAACTTGGAATTTACTAAAAACAGTATAATATTCATTTGAAATCATGAATTTTGACCACCCGTATAATGTATGAAACAATTTTTTTATTTAACATTTTACACCAAAATAAAAAATAGTTTATTCTTAAAAAATTCCAACCGTGAGTCGTATTTTCTGATGAAGCAAAAATCTTTATATAGAATGACTGTTCCCTGAAAAAGCGAAAGTTGGCATTTTGATGTCTCAAAAAATTCGTGGACATTTTGTGGGTATATATTGAGAAGAAAATTGTTAAACTAATAAATCTAGCGTAAAATAATGACCGAAAAGTCTAGAAACTAGAGAAGAGATGTCAAATTTTTTGTTTTAAAATTAAAAAGAAACCGGCTCTGTAGTTGGCTAGAGCGCGCGATGGCAAGTGTGACCTCTCCAGCGTTATTGCGAGTTCGAACCCCATCACCAGCAATGGCAATGTCGGTGTCCTCGTTTTTTCATAAGTATAATCCTCGCCCGTGCAGCTTCGGCTTTGAATTCGGGGTTGTCTAATTTCTGTGGTGTTTATTAAAAAAAGAATCTGAAAATCGGTTGACTCTGTAGGCCATCCCTGAAACTTCCCGCTATTTTCGAGCTTAAAGCACTCAAAAATATACGTATTAGTTAATTTTTGAGCTCTCCGAGCTTAAAATATTATACACATACATTTTTGAGCTCTACGATTACGTGAAAAATCTCGGTTATATTAAAAAAACACTTTTTTTTGTAATTTTTGAACTGCGATATCTTTTGAACAAATTAACCAATCGAGATGCAGTTTGCAGCATTCAACGCAGTTTTTCAACTACAAAAAGTTATGTTTGTACCAAAAATCGATCCGACAAAAATTTTGAATGTTATTTCAAAAAAAACACTTGCGAATTTCTCGTAATCGATATGTCTTGAACAAATCAACCAATTTTGATGCGGTTTACAGCATTCAACGCAATTTTTTAAATACTGTAACGGTATTTTCGGATTTCACCCTGTAAACAATGAATAACGGACATGGGAGTTAATAAAGCGAAGTACTACACTTAGGCCTGTATATTTGGTTGTCTAATTATGTCAGATATAAGGATAATTCCTGCGAGCACGTTCCGATCTACGTCACCTGCGCGAATTAAGAAATGCCATTTAAAACAGTTTTTCATTATGAATTAATATCGAACATGGATTCGATTAGAGAAAAAAGTAGATATATGAACCCGTCGTCACAGTGAGATTAAAAATTGTTTTGTTGTTCGTTTATAAATTATTAATTGATAGTTTTGTGGAAAGGCTATTCTTAATAGAAGGTAGGCGATGAGATGTTTTAGTTTTTATTTATTTAAAATATCTGATAACTATTTTTAGATCTGTCGGCCTTTCTTTCCTTTTTTTATTCTGTTATTGACTCTATATACCCATAGCTGCATTGTGGTGATCCACTGATGACTGGTCTAGGGCAATATCAATTATTGTCAATTGAGAATATACCCTTGTGGATGGTTTGGGAATAGATCGATGAATGGTGTGCCCGCAGGACGTTAAGTTACCCCAAATAAGACAGGTCAGAGCCACCCAGTTTTTATAAATATAATTACCCCAGGATAGGACGAAATTTAAATTCAATTACCTCATAAAACCGGAGGGAACGTCGCAGGAAGATTGTTGGTCTAGTTTTTGTTCTAGTACTCGTATTTTAATTATTCTTGTTCACAGTTTAACCATACCGTAATCTCTACATGATAAATAAATAAGATAGAAAGTGTAAACCGCGGGTAGTACTACCGGTGGGGCAAAATAACGGAAAATACCTCGAATGTTAATTTCTATTTTTTATTATTTGGAGTTAACTGTTATTTAAATCATTATACAACTATATCTCAGTAAATTCTTATTTTATTCTTTTCTAAACTTTTTCTTAGTTTTTTGATAAAACTAAGTGGCGCCTAACCTTTAACCTTCTAGACACAATAAAAGCTCCTTACCCCGGCCTAGTGCTTCCAGGCGAAGAGCTGCCGTCGAAAACGCCAAGAAGGCGTCACACAAATGACGCCCTTAAACGTGGGGCTCGAGGTTAAATTTTGTCTAGAAGTAGTTTAACAACAATCTTCCTATCTGAAATAAGATAATTTCACATGATAATTAACTAAAACAAAAAGCTATACCTTATTTTGTTTATATAGGTATGTAAAAGTTAAAATGCTTACACGAATTTCCTAAATCGAAATCGTAGTAATAACGTGATTGTCATCAAGTAGTTTTCATAGTAATTTTTATATTTGGTGATGTTTTCAGATAATTTGTCAATAATGAAAATTAATTAACACCGTTAATTAATATTGTATAAAGGGTTAAATTAAAATAAGACATTTTAAACAGATCATTTAATTAGTAGTATCGTCCTAATAAACGGTAGTTATATTTTAATTGTTAAGATAAAAACCAGTATCCCGGCAAATATTTATTACGTGTAGTGCTTCTGTTTATTAGATCCCAAATTTCAATAATTTGAACAATAATAATTTCATAAAATAGATGTGGTTTTTATCAAAGTATTTAATTGTTTGAATAGAAGATGTGAACTTATAGTAGGTAAATAAAACGATAATTTTTTGTCCTTTTATTTTATATAAAAAAAGGTTTTGGTACATATTTCCAATAAAAAGTTTCTCGTGTTTAATTTTGCTTCATCTATTAGTGAAAGAAATCATTGTAATATCAGCTGATATTGTTATTATGACCGAAAATTAACGTTTTATTATCGATTTTGTTATGGGATTATTTTAAAGTTGAAATACCAAGGGTGGACACGATTATCATCTCATCAGATATATGTAAAGCAACCAAATTGAAATACAGGGTGAATCTCTTACGAAGGAATTTTTTGATTTCCATACAGGGTGGATCTTTTAAGCTAGGCTTTTTTTAAAAATTTAATACATAGAAATAAAGCGTTGTTTCTAAACCTTATATAGGGTGAATATGAGTGAATGTCGTTACATTAATAACATATTTGGTTAGCGAGCGGTGAACAATTTTTTAATGAGCGATAGCAAAAAAAAATAAAAAAATTTTATTATATTTTCACCTGTTTCAAAAATATCTTATTAATGGTGAAGTAGTAGCGTTAGTTATGTTGATGAATAGAGGCTCGAATAAAAACGAATTCTTTGCGACGGGAATTGTATAAATGAGCAATATTTAGTTTGTACTTCTATACGTATGGTGTGTTTTTTATAATAATCCTGTTTATTATACATTGAAATGTTTATTGTTTATTTATTGCACTGTTAGGAGTTAAAAAAAAGGAAACAAGATGTCGGGTGAGATGAAACCGAACCATTTATTAGTAAACGAAATTAATTACGAATTACGAGTACGGGGTATAGTAACAAATCGTGATATTCATGATAAACGTAAAATATTGGGCAAAGCCTTACAAAAAGAAAGGCATAGAAATGTTGAGCTGGTCGATCCAAATTTCGTATTCGTCACCGAAAGACAAGATATCTCTAATACTTTGGAGAGTATCAAGCAGTTAGTACAGGAATTTGAAGGTCCAACGACAGATTCATTAAATTTGCGATTACAATCTAGAATTATACACGTTACCAGTAGAATTCAAAGGATGGTGATTACGGAAACAGATGGTCCAGCGGCGGCATTATTTAAAAATGAATCGTATGCTACTTGCTTGGCTTTGGAAGCTGAACTTGATGAACACGTGACCAACACAGACGCTGCTGCGACATTACAAAACATATCTATACCCGCGCCTACTATTGTTACAGTACCTGGACCGTCAAGTAGTGTTGATATTTCTAAATGGAATGTAAAATTCGATGGTACTTCGAATACTTTTGATGTAAAAATATTTTTTAGAACGCGTTACCGAACTTGCTGAAGCTCGCCATATCAGCACAAAGCAACTTTTTGAATCAGCGGTGGATTTATTTTCTGGAGATGCTCTCCTATGGCTCCGTCAAGTTAAAAAATCGGAATCGGTGAAAGATTGGGATACTTTGGTAGAGAGGTTGGAACGTGACTTTTTAAATAGAGAATATGATGACGATTTGTGGAACTTCATTAAATCTCGTAAGCAAAAAGAGAGCGAATCAATTATAATTTTTGTAGCTGTGATGGAATCATTATTTGATCGTCTTGGTACTGCACCAGCTGAAGTAACTAAAATAAAATGGATACGGAAAAATCTGAGAAGTGAATACGTCGGTCGGTTAGCCTTAAATGAGTATCAATCCATTGAGCGATTAGTTAAAGATGTAAAAATGTTGGAAGAAGTTTGCGAAGAAAGGTGTTCGGATAATTCTAGTAACGTTAAGTCGAATAATCAAAATCACAAATTTGACACTCAAAAAAGTTCTAAACCGTCGACTTCGCGCATGTTTTATGAAGGAGACATAACGAACGTATCTTCCAGTAATAGTAGCTATAGAAATAACTTTAACTCATCTCGTGGCCGGTTTGATACCGAACGTAATTCGTACCGGAGTAATTTTCGTAATAATGAGCGAATCGAAGACTCGAATAGAAATATTGGGCAATTAAATTTAGTTGAGAATGGTAGTACGCGTGGACAATCTGTAGACAGAGTGCAAAGTAGTACCAGCTTTTCTTCTGGAAATTCTACTCGCCAAGATAATACATCGCGGGGACGTGATAGTAGGCACAGAGTAAGTACAAAATCCATAATTTGTTGGAACTGTAGGAAACCTTATCATACTTATCAGTCTTGTAGAATGAAACGAACTAAGTTTTGCTTTAAATGTGGGAACCCGGGAGTGGTTCGAGCAGAATGTAGAAAGTGTTCGGGAAACTAAGGATGGGGGCGAAAAATCGCGGCCACTTTTCCCCTCCTTTTTTTTCTTCGGCCGAAACTTCCGTACGGAAAAAAATTAATCTTTATTCTTTCGAACAACAAAAAATCTTAGAAGAAGTAAGGCAATATTTCCTACAAATTTCCAATGGTATTGTTCCGCAATTTGCGCCTATTTTTATTAGTAAAGCGGGAGATAACAGGCCATACGTGTGTTTAAATTTATTTGGGAGTAATATTGCGGCTCTTTTGGATTCCGGGGCTAATCACTCTGTAATTGGTGCGAATGGATTAAATGTTTTAGAGACACTTGGCTTAAAAATAGAGCCCTCAAAATATAAGTTTATAACTACAGCTGATGGGGTACGTCAAATAGTAGCGGGGTTAGTTGATGTACCAGTTTGTATAAATAAGAATTGCAAAATTGTATCTTTTTTGGTCGTACCGTCTCTCAATCATGGCTTTATCCTTGGCAGTGACTTTTGTAGGAAGTTTCAAATAAACGTAGATTTTCAGAATAGTACTTGGAATATTAGAGCTAATGGTGACATCACCATAACAGCGCTTAGTTCGGACGAGAATAATGATTACGTTGGAAATCACGTGTCTAGTTTCGAAAACTTGTCTAGAAGTCAAATAGCTGACGCGCGAAACGTTATTGCGGAATTTAAAGATGTCGCACCTGTGGGAAAATTGGGAAGGACGACAAAAATTGTTTATCATATTGATACCGGGGACGTGCGGCCGACCAAGCAAAGACAATATCTTATGTCACCGTACATGTTAGGACACCTTAACAAAGAACTTGATAAGATGATCGAGCTGGGAGTCGTTGAGCCATCTATGAGCGAATGGTCTTCGCCGGTATTATTGGTAAAGAAGTCAAATGGCGAATTTCGTTTTTGTTTCGACGGAAGGAAGTTAAATTCAGTCACGAAAAAAAGATTCATATCCGTTGCCTTTCATCGACAGAATTTTAAACATGCTGCGCGACGCCAAGTATATTTCGTCAGTGGATCTCCGCAGTGCATTTTGGCAGATTCCACTAGACAGAGAGTCTAAAGAAAAAACGGCCTTTTCTGTCCCGGGTAGGGGACTCTTATCATTTTAATGTCATGGCTTTTGGCTTATCAAATGCTGCTCAATGTCAGCAAAGGTTGATGGACGCGGTATTTGGGCCGGAACTAGAACCAAATATATTTGTCTATCTCGATGATGTCATCATAGTTTCATCCACTTTTGAGGAGCACATTAAATTATTACGTGAGGTAGTTCGGCGATTAAAAGGGGCCAATCTTACTATTAACATCGATAAGTGTGAATTCTTCAGACCAAAACTGAAATATCTCGGGTTTGTAGTTGATAAGTTAGGGCTAAGAACGGACCCGGAGAAGGTATCAGCCATGGTTAATTTTCCGCGACCAAAAATAACCACAGAAATAAAACGGTTCGTAGGAATGTGCAGTTGGTATCGTAGATTCATCCCGCATTTTTCATCTCTCATGGCTCCTATAAATAATCTGCTTAGAGGCAGGAAGAAAGGCCAAAAAAATTGTCTGGTCGGACGATGCGAATAGGGCCTTTCGTGAAGTAAAAGAGGCCTTAGTTGCTGCGCCAATATTAACTAGTCCTGATTTTTCGTTGCCGTTCACTATACAGTGCGACGCCTCTGATACAGGCTTAGGCTGTGTTCTCACTCAACAACAAGGCGGGGAAGAGAAGGTGATAGCCTTTGCTTCAAGAAGTCTTTCGAGAAGCGAGAGAAATTATAGTGCAACGGAAAGAGAATGTTTGTCTTGTGTTTTTGGGTGCGAGAAGTTTCGCCCATACATAGAAGGAACAAGTTTCACGATTGTTACGGATCACGCGTCATTAAAATGGTTGAGTAATATGCGTGACCCGTCAGGTAGACTTGCTAGGTGGAGTGTAAAACTCAATCAATTCGATTTTATCATCGAACACATCAAGGGAAAATTAAATATCGTCCCAGATGCTTTATCGCGAAGTCCCGTTGACCTACCTCCGGAAGATAGTAATAATATCGCTCTTGTTGACGATCCCGACAATTGTATTACTCTAGATATTGACCTGGAAACGGTGGATTCATTTTACGAAAAAAATGCGTATGAAAATTTCAGAGCGTCCGGATGATTACCCTCAGTGGTCGCTTAAGAACAACTATGTCTATAAGTTAATTCCAGCGAGAGTGCCCCTGGCTACCAATATTTCTGACTGGAAGCTTCTTGTTCCGAAGAAACAACGCCTAAAAATAATTGAATCGTGTCATGACTTGCCAACAGCCGCCCACTTAGGTTACGCAAAAACTTACTTGCGGGTATGTATCTCCTATTACTGGCCGAAAATGCGGAGAGACGTTTATCGGTATGTAAAAACGTGCAAAGTGTGTGCTTCTCAAAAAGCACCAAATCACGCTAAATTCGGTTTCATGGGGGCCGAGAAAAAGGTTCGTTTTCCATGGCAAGTTATTGCTATAGATCTCATGGGACCTTTACCAAGAAGCACTGGTGGATATCAGTACTTGCTCGTAGTAGTTGATTGGTTTTCCAAATATCCCGTGTTAAAACCTTTAAGACAGGCTACGGCTTCAAGTATAGCACATTTTCTTGAAAATGAGATATTTTTAGTTTACGGCGTCCCACAATGCATTATCTGCGATAATGGAAAGCAGTTTGTAAGTACATCTGTTAAAAATTTAGTGAAGGAGTATAAGTCACGATTATGGTATACCGCATATTATCATGCCCAAGCGAACTACGTGGAAAGAACTAATCGTACGATTGGAGCGGCCATACGAAGTTACATCAAAGATAATCACAAAGTTTGGGATCGAGAAATAGGAAAAATCAGTTACGCGTTACGGACTGCGATACACGAATCTACTGGGTACAGTCTGGCCTTCTTAAATTTTGGGAGAGTGGTTCCATGTAGTGGAAACTATTATGGAGACACTGGTGGTGTTGATCTAAAGGTAATGAATCGAGAAGAGTGGTTACAAAATTTAGGTCATCTAACTGAAATATTTGAGAGCGTACGAAATAAATTACACGAAGCGCACGAACGAAATGCTCGGTATTATAATTTAAGGCGGCGTGATGTTGAGTTTTTTGTCGGTGATAAAGTGTGGAGGCGAAATAAAGTCCTCTCCAATTCAGCGCAAAATTTTGCACAAAAACTAGCACCACGTTATGTTCTCTGTACAGTATCAAAGAAAAAGTCTAGATTAGTATATGATTTAAAGAATGAGGATGGCAGTAAGGCGGGGGAATGGCATGTCCAAGATCTGAAACCCTACCATGAATATATGCCAGGATCTGATGATTCAGATGATGAAGTGTTGTCCGAACATGATGAAATATAGTTCCTCACGCTCGATATATTTGGGGCTGTGTTGCCTGTATGTTAGAAATTAGAAATTAATTCGATATCGTCCGCCGTTAGCGATTATTATACGTGTTGTTGGTTAAAATTCTAATTAGTTGTCTTTTACTGAGTGCCTGATGGCATGAAATTATGAGTCTTGTGCGAGGGTTGCTGGTCTCTTGGATTTGTGCATATGTACACCCTTCGACAAGCATTTAGTGAGGTTTTCGTATGTGCGATGGAAGTTACTTAGGAACTTTAGATTAATTAAGTTAGGTTAGGATGGGCCCATCGTTTAATAATTAGGGTAAATATTAGTTAGTATTTGATAAGTTAGTTGTAGTGTCTAGAATATAACTAAATTAGTTACGATAAGCGAATTATATTTATGAGATACTATTGTGTCCAAAGTACACTGAGATATAGTATTTTAGGTTAGTAGGTTAAAATTAAGGATGACTCAGTTAACTGCCGTATAGAAAAATAGTCATGGAGCATTCCTATTTTTTTCCGTTGGAAGGGGGTGATTGTGTAACGGTATTTTCGGATTTCACCCTGTAAACAATGAATAACGGACATGGGAGTTAATAAAGCGAAGTACTACACTTAGGCCTGTATATTTGGTTGTCTAATTATGTCAGATATAAGGATAATTCCTGCGAGCACGTTCCGATCTACGTCACCTGCGCGAATTAAGAAATGCCATTTAAAACAGTTTTTCATTATGAATTAATATCGAACATGGATTCGATTAGAGAAAAAAAGTAGATATATGAACCCGTCGTCACAGTGAGATTAAAAATTGTTTTGTTGTTCGTTTATAAATTATTAATTGATAGTTTTGTGGAAAGGCTATTCTTAATAGAAGGTAGGCGATGAGATGTTTTAGTTTTTATTTATTTAAAATATCTGATAACTATTTTTAGATCTGTCGGCCTTTCTTTCCTTTTTTTATTCTGTTATTGACTCTATATACCCATAGCTGCATTGTGGTGATCCACTGATGACTGGTCTAGGGCAATATCAATTATTGTCAATTGAGAATATACCCTTGTGGATGGTTTGGGAATAGATCGATGAATGGTGTGCCCGCAGGACGTTAAGTTACCCCAAATAAGACAGGTCAGAGCCACCCAGTTTTTATAAATATAATTACCCCAGGATAGGACGAAATTTAAATTCAATTACCTCATAAAACCGGAGGGAACGTCGCAGGAAGATTGTTGGTCTAGTTTTTGTTCTAGTACTCGTATTTTAATTATTCTTGTTCACAGTTTAACCATACCGTAATCTCTACATGATAAATAAATAAGATAGAAAGTGTAAACCGCGGGTAGTACTACCGGTGGGGCAAAATAACGGAAAATACCTCGAATGTTAATTTCTATTTTTTATTATTTGGAGTTAACTGTTATTTAAATCATTATACAACTATATCTCAGTAAATTCTTATTTTATTCTTTTCTAAACTTTTTCTTAGTTTTTTGATAAAACTAAGTGGCGCCTAACCTTTAACCTTCTAGACACAATAAAGGCTTCTTACCCCGGCCTAGTGCTTCCAGGCGAAGAGCTGCCGTCGAAAACGCCAAGAAGGCGTCACAATACAAAAAGTTATCTCAATACCAAAAATCGATCCGACAGGAATTTTGAATGTTATTTCAAAAAAACACTTTTTTTGCGAATTTTTCGTAATAGATTTCTCTCGAAGAAGAATCAACCGATTTTGATGCGGTTTGCGACGATCGACGTTGTTTTATAAGGACAAGAGCTGATTAGATTTTGGAATTGATCAGTTCAGTAGTCTAAAAGATATTCCTTCCAAAAAAAACAATTTTTTGAAAATTTTATTTTTGAGATTTCTCAAAATCTACCAGGCCGAATCGTGCCGCAAACCGCGTTTCGATCGGTCAAGCCGTTCAAAAGTTATGAGAGGTTTACATACACCGTACACACACACATACGCACGCACGCACACACACAGAATAAAACTGTCAAAACTGTAAATAACAAAGCGAAATGCAAAAACGGAAACGTAGGCTTATATCCAGTCATCAGATGAAATACAAAAATAATAAACGTTTTTGTTCATTAATACAAATATTAGAACCAATCAAAAACGTTTATTTTATCTTGAATGAAATAATCCATTACAATCCAGTCGAACCTGAACTGTATGGATTTCTTTGTGTTTTCCGAGTTGTCCTCTTTTGACATGAAGGAAATATGGTTACCCTATGAGTAGCTTGAATTAGATCCTCGACTATTAGCTGATTATCCTGGGATACTGAAGTGATACCAAGCCATTTACTGCACCTGATTCTTGTTCACGTGGTTGACTACTTTCTGTAAGATCGTCACCGTTCATGATTTTCTTTTGTTTCTATCCCACTTCTGAAGTTGTAGGCACCAAAAATAAATAATAATGCTACTTTACTATAGTTGGACGGCGCTGTAAGATCGCAACTTTCTTCTTAAAGAAGCAAAGTCATAAATACTTTTATTCATTTCAATTGTCAGCAGACCAGTTGTGATAAGGTATATGCATAAGAAACTTATTTACAACTACTGTTATATAATCGTAGTGTTGGATTGAAACGAATAGAATTAAGTAATAAATTTATTTATAATTTTAACTCTTTAAAAAAAAGTATTCCTGGCGTGAGTTGGAATCTTTGATGTGAAGATAACACTGACGTAGTTTTCCACGAAACAACAAAACATTATATACTATACTCGACGAACGTTTCGCCAACATGGTTGGCGAAGTGCGCGTCGGGTGCAGTATATAGTGTTTTGGTGTTTCGTGGAAACTACGTAAGAAAAAGTATGTGCTTAGTGAAGTTTTTTCTGGTCATGCTAATATGTTTTAAAAAATGTTTGTATATTTTATTAATGTATGACGTTCATACATAGATTGAGCATATTTTTATTTTGGTATCTTATATTTAACAATGAGCACGAGGAAGACACCACAATGACAATAATTACAAGTATTAAATAAGGATATAGACGGCGAAGAAATCAAATTACATGGATGGGTATGAGCATGACCCACACACAATGAGGGTTAATACGCTTGAATTCACCACGATTGGAGCTAGTGTAGTGTAGGTTATTGTCACTGAACGTTAATGTTTAATATGGCTTTTTAACCGGGTTTTTAGTGATTTTTATAAAAATTAGCTGAAAAAAACATTTACCACAATGATGATAGAAGGGTAATTTACTTGCTCAGTAGGGAAATTATTGTACCTCAGAGGTGTCTTATCTCATCAAAGTTAGGTTATATCAAGCATGAGCATGATGAAAACAACGAATGTGCATGACTATTACTTACGATTTTCTGTAGTAGGCTCCTTTGGTAACGCATAATCGTCAGAATAAAATATTTCTTACGAATGTTTCGAAGGAGTAAAGTTATTCCTGTGAATCGCTACCAACCACTGTTTTAGGTGAGTTTTGTCTCTCGGAAACATGTCCGCCTTTTGTTTCCGAACAAAATGGAACTGCACAACACTGAGGCATAATTAACAAGTTTTTTTATTTGCTGGTGTAACGAAATAATTGTAATAAAACTCAATAAACTTGTTCCGCGCCTAAAAATACCTTATAACAGCTACCTTACTCGCTAGTGGCGCCAACTCGTGAGCCTAAAAACGATGGCCATCATTGGCAGAGGTTATGATCGTTTCTATCCTTATTTCACACATACAATTAGCAGCATTGTATCGTCTTTGTCGCGCTCATTATGTTTTTATTATTATTAAATGTAAAATACCAAAACTGAATTTTGCTCAGTCTATGTGCCCTGTACATTTGACGTGATAAATTATAATACTATATAATACATATTGTATTTTATTGTATAAATTATAAATAAATAAATATCTTACAGATGAATAAATTGATTGATTGATTTTATTACTTATTATTTGTTTTAGTTTACAGAAGAAATCACAGCACCGATGATACACACGATACATTATTTAGAACAACAACAAAAAATACTCTGTGATTTAATTGAAAAAAAAGATAGAGAATTGGAGGAATACAAAATGGAAAAGGGACCTATTTCTAGAAGTACACTTTTTAATGGGATTAGTTACCCCATTTTTATTAAACTTTTTGTATTTTAGCGGACTTAATAACGGAAAAATTCAACTCAAACATTATGGAAAATACTAGTGAAAAACTTATGTTAAATGTCTATGGTCAGTCTACAAAATTTTGGGAGACTTTTATTAAAAAACATGAAGATGTTGAAGTAAAAATTATAGAGTAAGTTATTTTTTTGTTATATACTATGATGAATCTAATAATCAGTTTTCAGCATAAAAGTGAACTCTTGGAATCACATTAAAAAAAAGAGGAAAATATATAATTCCATAACAGCTGCCAAAAACACTTGTGAAAGTATTTCTTATAGAGACAAATAAAATACATATCTTAAATATTTATTATTCTTTACTCATTTAGTAAATGAAATCGCTTTCAACTCTCAACTAATTCTTTATTGAATATTTAGAAAAATTCTCAAATAGCATTACATTTTATTTAATTAACATCTGTTATATAAATATTGTCTGAACGTTATTTGTGGCATTCTTTAAATTTTTCTTTTTTGGGATTTACCATCACGTGAATAGTTCTTTGTTATCTAAAAATTATAATTAGTTACCCAGTATGTTCTGGAAAAGTAAACCTCTGCGCCTGTGACTGCGTCAAAAAATTTGTCAGAGGGTGTTTTTTGACAACTAATATGAGACACAAAAGTAATAATATAATTCCCTAACGTTTCGGAAAACGAATCTCCGTTTCCTTTTTCAAAGTTATTTATCTTTTTTTTTAGAATATGTCAAGCGTTGATACATATATTATTTGTTTATGTAATATCCATAGATACTTACATAGAACTGTTGATACATTTACAGTTTAAAATATAGTGATCTAGAGGACGAAACGCCCAAATATAATTGTACGATTAAACGATCTTACCTGTGAAGTTCATTTAGGGATGCCGATTCAGTAATCGATGTTTAGGAAAATCGATTTTTAATCCATTATTTTCCCCTCGATATTTTAACGAATCGATTCTTTTTTTACCAAAAATCAGATTGGAAAATTGACATGTTATCAAAATGTCAAACTACGAAGGAATGGCTACTTTTGTTTTGATTTGGTTGGTAGAATAAGCAAGCTCAGCCAGTTTGGTATTGTTTGTTGGTAATTTCATTTCGTTTCGACATTATTTTGTTTTTGTTCCCCTTTCCTCTCTCCTCGTTTTCCTCTTTTTAAAATGGTTGGCTGTATTTGTGCAAGATCCTATAACGTTTTTTTTTCCCACCTTCTTTGACTATTAAGCCACTGTCTCATTTTGAGATGAAATGCTAAATGAAGATTTACCCATAACTGCTTTGTTTCGGAGATAGTGTGTTGATTAAAAAAAATTTTCTTTAAATCAACACTATCGGAATAAATTTATTGACAAAACATCGTCTTAATATAGGTTTGGGAGTCATTTCCTAAATTTTCTCGATGTATGTACTTAAGGATCACCCTGTGTATATTAGCTATATAACGTGAAAATTCCCGTTTTATCGGAAATCATAGTTCATGAACTGAAATGTCAGAAATATTATAAATTATAATATTTTCGAACTGGTTGGTCGGCATTCTTAAACCACCCTGTATAAATGTAATTTTTGTATTTTCGTCTTTGCTCAATACTATATGCAAAAGCTCATTAAAATCGCTTTGGCCTTTCCAGAGATCAAGTGGGGAGTAAATAATCATCAAATAACAGACAACATATTTTAAAAACCATGCTAAAACATTATGTTGTAACCTGTGAAGATTTGTTAAAGAAAATAGTTAAATTTGGTGAAATTTATAGTCGACAACAAAATTTAATGAGAATAGTCGTTTTTATTTTGATAATACACAAAACATAAAATCAAGAAAATAAATGTACATAAGTTTATTCAATAATTAGTATTTCTATTCAGTTATTTTAATTATTCATTTATAGTGTTCTTTTAATTATTAAAACATGTTAAATAATGGTATATAAAAATTAACATAATTCATAAAGTTTAAAGTTCTAAATTAACGAAAACATACCAATGTACGCTATTTGAAATCTGGCATACAGATGACTTATCCCGCCATTAATTCTATTGGTCAAAAGTTAAGAGGTAACCTACTTTTACGATCCTCAGTATTTGTGTAGTTTTTGGATTTTGCCCTGGTAAAACACATGAAAAGAAAACGTTAGTACTTACATAATTCGTAGAATTGTAATATAATAATTATGTAACATATGAATCAAACTTTTACCGTGTATTTTAATACATTAGGTTATGTTAATAAAAAATAAAATTTATTATTAATCATATAAGTATTTATGTAAAAAATGATTATTTTAATTTTTGGTTGAATTTGAGCAGTTCATTATCGGTATTATTAGTCTTACTATAACAACTTCAACTAATCACCTATAAAGAATAGATTTTTTCGTTTCGATTTTTTATTGAATCGATCTTTTTAAACAACGATTGGATTCAGCGAATTACGCATACTTCCGACGATCTACGTTGGCAAATTCTGCGACGGACTGCTCTAACAAACCAAGCCTTAACTGTGGTTTTACCACGAATTTCGTAATATTAAGAAATTCGTGGGTTTCGCATAGAGCGGAATTCGTTCCAGGGGGAACGATTTTCAGGCAATCATTGATAAAAATTTCGAGGTAGCGGGGGAGTTTGATATAAATCAAAAATATGATACAAATATCATGATTCACAAGGTATTAAGTGGGAACATTTGACTGACTAAAAATAGTCCCATCGGTCCGAATTCCACCTGTTGAATTGACTGTAGTAGTGGGTTTGTTCCAGTAGAAAATCATAAACGGTTTGATGAACTTTTTGAATGCGCATGTTTAAACAACTATGATGGCGCCGTGACAATGCGGACGGTAGGCCGTTCTTTGCAAGAACAAAGTTGTACGTTCATACATGTTACGTGTAAAGTGCATGCTTTACATCTTATGACAGAAACTATTCGAAAAGGTTTTTCAGAGGTGAATGCATTAATAGCAAATACAAAAAAAAGTGTTTCTTAAACGTCCTAAACGTCTCCGTGCATTTCATAGCAAGTGTCCCCGTATTCCTGAACCACCACAGCCGATTCTTACACGTTGGGGAATATGGTTGCAGGCAGCTTTTTATTATGCTGAATATTTCCAACAAATAAAAGCTGTGATACTACAATTCAATCCAGATCAGGCTGCAGCTATTAAGGAAACCAGACATAATTCGAAGATATTTCCGTTGAAACAGCTTTAAAAAATATTGCGAAAAACTATAAACCATTACATGAAAGCATAAAAAAATTAGAAAACAGTGTGTTAACGTTAGCGGAGTCACTGCAAATAGTGAACGAAGTAAATCTACTGCTACAAGCTATAGGTGACGCAACAAATGAGCGCGTTAAAGAAAAGTTCGCAAGTGTGTTAAATAAAGACACCGGTTTTACCAAATTAAGACAAATATGTGATGGTGCAGCCCCAGAGCCGATAAGTGCTTTCAAAGACTATTTCACGTATGCGTGTATTACATCAGTAGATGTAGAACGGTCGTTTTCAAAATATAAGAATATATTTTCACCAAAGCGAACATCACTCATGGAGACAACCATAGAAACATACCTGATGCTGCAAAATGGCTACACATCTTCTCCAGTTTGTGATAAGCAAGCTAGTTAAGAGGGTAAGTTTTACATACATTGTTATAAATTGTGACAGTTTATTGTTTCCCGTATTAGTTAATTTCGCATACGCCACTATCCCACGGAACATTTTTGACATTCCTAGTCATAACTGTTATTACCATTGATCGTTTTATTTTCTCTGCTGTTGCCTTGACCTGCTTCTCCTTCTTTGCGTTTACTTATTTGTATTATATACACTTCTTTATAATTTCTTAGTTCTTTAATTTGGAATTTACTGACTTCTGCTGCTCTGCACTGTGTTTCAGCCTTTGCCAATGACTTGTAATTGTAGATCCAGAATACCACTTACGATTTTGTCTCTTATCAGTGAAGCTTCCAATACACCAAAATTACATTCCTTAGCTAATATTTTAACACCTGTTAGGGAGTAGTCAAAATCTTCATCCTCTCACTGTATGTGTACAAAAAATTTATATCTGTCATAGGTTTCATTTTTCAACAGTCTAGTACTCCTTAAATGCTCTTACAACCTCTTCGTAACTTTTTGCCTGTTCCTCAGTTAAATTGAAAGTTTAAAACTTCTTCAGGGCCTCTTCCCCAGCATGGTTCAAAAATATTGCCACCTTGATATCACTTTCTTTCTTATCCAACCCTGTGGCTTTTAAATATATTGTTAAATTTCCCAAAAAACATTCCAAATTCAAATTTGCATTACTTCGTTCACAAATGTAGCTGTTGCCAAAGAATGCTGCTCCAATTCACCTGCAAAATTATTGAATCATTTCAGATGTCTGTATTAATATAAACTGCTCGACTTACCTCTTGATCATTACTAGGCTCCACATTTCTTTGAATCACCATTTCTTGCGAAGGATCCAGTTGTACTTGGCATGGGAATAATGTGGGAACAGCATCAGCACGCAGCCTCCTTGTTGCAAGATTCATGTAAGTGTCTATAGAAAAATGACGATTGCAAATCAAATTGATACATTAGGAACATATTTCATTCCCATCATTTCTTGCCAAATTTTGGACCTAACAAGAAGGAAACAATTTAAGGTCATTTTTTAGAACACGCACTTCTAAGATACCACAAAACCAATTATACCGACACACTCTACACATCATCAGATGTTCGTAGCACAGTGTCATATCTTGTGCAAACAACCCTAACTAGCCTTAAATAAAAGAATAAGATTACAACACTTGACATCATCCATCCTGTATTCATTCATATGGCTGTCTCGGTGTGTTGTATAAAAACGCCGTCAGATGTCGCACAACGTTCTCAGTTTTTGCCAGATTAAGATAAATTAACCAAGTTAGGGACATTTCACTAACGTATATTTTTTTAATAATGGCGGATCAAATATTTATGTTACGAATCACCACTAACAGTACTTAGATGAGTAATATGCCACGATTACATTTAACGGTGTTGTTTATTTACGGATTATACACTGGAATGAGAATAGAATTGCTTACCTACTCCAACATCACTCTCTAACACTTCTGCGGGTAATTAAATTACTGACATTTTCACCATTTAAGTCACAGATACGACCGATATTAATATCGTATGCGTTATATCTGCTACGTCTGCGGGAACCTTCCTCAGTTTGTAACGACCAGTAGCAATATAAATCTAACACTTTTCTCACTTTTGAACGTGTACAGTTATTGTTAATCCATAAAAAATTCCCCACGACATATGGCGACACACCGTTTTGAAAACAAAAGACCGCTATATAACAACGGTCGGCATAATTTAATTGTGAATAGAGCACCTTTTCACGTATCAATCGGTTTAATCTCGCTGGAACGCAGCTGATGTCACAAAAAAAATTCCACGCCAGCACTGATTCACGTGAGGGCATATTGCATGACAAATTGAATTAGCACCCTTTCACACCAAATTAAAATAACTCATCTCATACAACTTTACACAATATTTCAAAAAATAGCCCACTAAACATGTTAAAGTTCCCTAGACATTGCTGAAGTTTTAAAATGTGAAGTGTAACGTTACACTTTAAAGTATCACAAAACCCTTGTGTGACTTACCTGGTCCGCTAAATCCGCCCTCAGCAACGTTGCATGGTAAACTTTAGAAACATAAAGTTGCTGCTTGTTGTGTGTATAGTTCAATAAGTCTAGAAGTAACCTGCATGAAGCATTGAAACGTAACTCGCATAGAACTTTCACTTGAACATTTCAGGCAACGTACTTAATCTATTTTGCTGCATTATTGCATATTAACTTTTAGTGCAATATTAATTTCACAATTAAATGAAAGGAATAGGCCAGGAGTTTTAAAACCGATTTTTGTTTTCGCCAACGTTTCGATTCATTTTATATCATCCTCAGGGATATTCAAAGCAGGTTTTCCATGTTTACGCCTAAATTGTAGTGATTACGAACAAAAATCTTAGGTACAAATAAACAGTTTATATTTATTGTTTAAAAAAACCTTCCTCACATGATGGTCAAATTATTAATTTTAGGATTTTTTAAACAATATAGACTGTGTTTGTTTGTTTGTACCTAAAATAATGTTTGCTCATAATCATTACAATTAAGTAAGGTGTAAACACCAAAAACCTGCTTTGAATATCTCTGAGGATATTACATGAATCGAAACGTCGGTGAAAACAAAAATTGGTTTTCTTGAAACTCCAGGCCTATTCCTGTCATTTAATCTATTCCATTTACAAAGCCATTATTCCTGTTAAATTTATTTTATATTTCTACAATGTTAGTCAACGTTACTGATGTCATCTACTCCATACGCAGCATCTCAGTCCTGACCAACAATCTTGATTGACTACGAGGCTCAACGAAAATAAGTGATGTACTAAATAAATGAGATCAATAAAACATATTTTATTAAACAGAATATATATTTTTTTATAAATACATATTATTATATTTATTCAGTAGTACATAAAACAAAACAAACAGCTTCATTTGTTCACTGTCTTCAATCCCATTCATTTACACTCCTGAAAAGAAAATTCAAATTTGTCACAATTTTTCCTATATCGAGTAACACAGGAACCCCCAATTTTTTAGTTTTTGAGATTGAAATTAGAAGCAGCATGTAATTGATGGAATTACTTACAATTTTTTTACCCTGCGCTACATAAAAATTACATCCAGTTTATTCAGAAGTGACTCCAACTTCCTGTCAATTTGATGAGAACAAAAATAGTAAAAAAGAAATATACACAGTGCTATTTAAAATAAACTCGTTATGATAGTACAAAGTTTTAAATAAAATGAAACTATTGAAAAAAATTTAAATAAACAAAGATATGTACGAAATAAGAAATAATAACATTTCAATAATAATAATGATAGACACCCACGACAATACAATTATTTTATTTATTTTGTATTCTGTTTACTAGATCCAGGGCCTTAAAAAAATGAACACGTCATTTTCTACGTTATTTATGAACCAAATTAAAATCTGAGAAATGTGAAATGGCATTTTAATGTTCTATCAGAAATGTGATTTAAATATACAGGTGCTATTTAAAACTAGAAAGTTGGAATCATTTTTTGATTAAATCTTATGTGATTTTTATTACGTTGGGTCAAAAATTGTAATTACCCCTTCAAATTTATTATTTATAGTTTATTATTTATAGTTATTATTAGATGGATCTGAAGTGAATAGGTACATAAAATATTTTAATCTTAACATTCTTATGTTTGAATGCCGCTCCATAACATTAATCGCTGCCCAAATTAATTTGTCACTACAACTAGACTACTAAAACTACTAAATAAAAACAAGTCTATAACAATTTCATATAACAGCGAAAATATAACGTCTATAAACAATAGGTAATATAGTAAAGTACTTATTAATCCATAATAAACATTAAAAATTCACGGAAGTGATTATATGCATACGAAGCCCATAGCTTACTAAATGATATTAGGTACATTTGTACCCCCAAAGGTGCTGAATTGTTACTTATATTTTGATTCATAATTTAACATTATCTATACGAACCTAACCTAAATAACCTACTTCAGGGTGGTACGTTTTTCACCTCATGATAAATTTATGTGGCCACGAAAACAATTACTGACATCCAAATAATTGTATCCAAGGAAATTATCTACCGAACAAATTAATCAGGGGATAAAAATACTGATCCTTTGTGACGCTAACAAATAAAAGTTCTTCCCACATCTAACTTCTCCACCTATATTGTTTTATGAATTATATAATAAGTTATAGGTACTTACTTTTTTACTAGGATGATCTGCGTCCATTGTATTTCAAATTTTAACTTCACAAACGTTTTAAGTTTCATTTCAATCAAAGTTTCAAGCCACTCAAGAAAAAAATGGAGGAAGACAAAAGCACAGACAGAATTCACATTCACAGAAAACGAAAGAGAGTAAGTCAGGAATATGCGCAGACCGATATCGCTACCATGTGATGGTTCCTAGCCTAGGTAACGAGCTGATTTCTGCAGTTTCAGTGCAGGCGGATAAACATTAAACCTACACATTAATAATATTAAATTATCTAAAATATAGAAAACCGATTATTTCATTTAAAACAAAAATGTATTTAAATAATTAAACCAGAAATATAAAAGTGATAGGTACCATATGTAGGTATTAAAACGGTAAAGCTTATTGACTACCTATGTAAAAAAATAATTAAAACATTAAAATAGGCGCTATATAAAAATGCCAGAACTTTTCAATTTAATATTGCACAAACAGTTGATTTTTAATAGAGCAATATAAATACAAATTCGACTTTTCCATATGCTTTTACATGAAACGTTATTAAAATGTTACGCTTTATGTGTACTGGGAAACTACTAATACTAGTTTGCCTCAATTCTTAAACATAAACTTTACAATTTATAGCTACCCGAAGTTTGTAGTGATTTTACTATTTATTATTTTAGGAAAACTTCATTTGTAACTTAAACAGAACGTTGTCTCAAAAACATTACCATTTTTCATTACAGGAAGAATGCATATAAGTTTACATATTAACAATACAAATAATAATTTACTGTTTATTTGCGACGACATATTTTTCAAATATTACAAAATAGTAATCAAAAGAACATTGCTGCAAATGCTAGTAACTTTCAATGTTTAGTGGGAGGGCACTACTGTATGCAACTCAATATACATGGTAGACTCTAATCGACAGCATTGCCACACATACGGCAAATTTCGTATTCTTCAAAAATTTTCCATTTATTCAGTAGTACGATAATGCACTTCCTACAACACCATTCTTTCAAATGATTTGTTTGGCGACAAAATTTCTTAGAAACAATACAACATTTTAAACAAACGAGATTTTCTAAGGAGTAATGCGACAACGAATATTACATTGTCACAATCTGGCAACGCTGTTGGCCGCACCTTTTATTAATTTCACCTGTTGAATTAAAGTACATCTATCGCGGGGATTCACGTGAGACTACGCGACTACGTTTAAGATGATTTTAACTTCATGTTGACAATTTTCTTTTTAATAAAGTCTTCGCTAAAAAGGTTTTCGGGTTAGTATAAACAAAAAACTGAGAGCTGATTGGTTGAGGGCATATAGGGAAGCTTACTCAATGCTTACAGGGCATTTTTCATGACACTATTTCAGTTCTTTGTTACAGCGTGACGATTGAACATTCCATTATAATTGTTTAAAAAATGTCGGGAACAGCGAGCGCGACGAGTTGCGTAACTAGAGAATCACCTGTGCCTGGTTGTGAATTTAACAGTTGTGAACATTGTTATTATAATTACGAGAAATTTTACGGAACTTTTGAGTCTGATATAAGTGTCGGGTACTTTTTCCATCGACACGGCGTCGTACCGTGTCACTACAGTTGTCCAAAGTGTTCAGCAAGATTAATGTCAACGTTTAGGGGTGATATGGTTGTGTTCCGTTGTCAGAAAGTGTGTTCAAAGAAAAATAAAAGAAAATGCAACACTTTTGTTACAATATACAAAAATACTTTCTTTGAAAATGTTAAGTTGAGTGTAGGTGTTGTTGCCAAATTAGTTTTTCTGTATCTAACGAGACCACCGCCAAGATGTAAATTTATACAACGAGAATTGGACATTGCCTCTGCAACAATTGTGGATTACTTTTCTTTCATAAGGGAGGTATTCATATATTGGGCATCCAAAAATAGTGAAGTTATAGGTGGCGAAGGGAAGATTGTAGAGATCGATGAGGCGAAAATAGGGAAGAGAAAGTACAGTAAAGGAAGATATCTGGAGGGCCAGTGGGTGTTCGGCGGCATAGAAAGAGAAAGTCGTAAGTTTTTTATGGTGGCGGTGGAGGATAGATCTTCGGAGACGCTTTTGTCGATTATACGAGAGAAAATAAGGCCAAATACAACAATTCACACGGACGGGTGGAAATCATACGATTGTTTGGATGAAAACAGCTACAGCCATCTAACGGTCAACCATTCAGTGAATTTCGTCAATCCACATACAGGGACGCACACACAAAATGTAGAAAGGATGTGGCTGGAGGTGCGTAACTTAGTTCCGCGTTTCGGTAGAAAAAAACTGCATTACGAGGGATATTTGTCTGAGTGTTTATTTATTATGAGACACATGGATCACAGGACAAGGTTCCATGCCTTCTGGAAGTTGGCAGGAGAATTGTACCCAGGGCTACCGCATGATTAAGTGCATCAGGAATGAATGTGAGTACCATATTATGTAAGTGATTGCTTTTATAATTGTTATTTTAAGATAACATATTTCCCTTGCCCTTTGAATTTCATATATCTAATTCATATATGCAAAAAATATTGAAAAACTCCAGGAGGCGGTTCCTTGCCCAAAAAATTTTGGGTGAAATGATGACAAATAGGGTGCCTTTTTAAATATGATTATGGTTACAATAAAAGGGGTTGGTTTAGCGAATTTTTAAAAAATGGTGAAAGGGTGGTTAAATTATAACGGGGGTGGCTTTTAAGGGATTGTTTTGAGGTAAATATGTGGGGAACAAATAGGGAGGGGGTGGTTTTCGTTGTTCTTAATCAGTCACTTTCGGCTCGTTATTACCCACCCAGCACCCCTATTCGCTCCACGATCCCGTAAGTTTGTTGGCTAATTTATCATTTGCACAACATTTCTTATGTCACAAATTGTTACTATATCGTTTGTGAGTACATTTATGCAAAAAAAATTCGAAAAATTGCAGAAGTGCGTGTTTTAGAAAATTACCCAATTTAATTTAAATACCTTTAAAACACAAAACACAAACTTACTTTTGATCATTGACAGGAAAATAATACATTTTCTCCGCCTGGTCTACATCGAATCCACAAATAAGACAATGTTTTTGTCGCATGGTTATAATAAAACTAAATACTACACTAACACTAATAAAAAGTTCAAATAAAACAGTAATTAAAAGTCACAGTATTTTACAGTTTGTAATCCAATATAAAATAAAAAAACGACACCCACCACACAATAAGTGCATTCATTTTGTATGTGAAGTAAGTATGGAATCTCACTTAAAATTAAATGTAATGGAACAACAAATCAAGTTAAATTAGTGGTTAGACCTGAGAGTATAAAGATACAAGGAGAGAGCCTAAGGCATTCTGTCTTGGGACCATAACGGTGTAGCAAGATGGCCGCCGACGGAAATGACGTTTCTCCAGTGGTGTCTCCTACAATAATTATTTAACGTAGGAAGGTTACAGATTTTAAACTGTTGTAGTGTTAAGAAAAGCACCTTAATTTTATAATTTTTATTAGAAAGTTAATTTAGATTAATTTATATATCTTACATTTACTTTTGACTATGTTGCAAAACTATTTTGACTACCCTGGTTTTATTTATAAAAAATTCCTCTGATGATGTGAAGTAAATTTACTTGTTCACGAAACCGGCCACACCAATAAAGGAATTTTATGAGAATTTTTCTATTTTTCTTATCATGAATAATTATTTATTAAATTTGGAATATCATTAGTGATATTGGACAGGATTTCGCAATTTCTTTACTAATTACCTAATTTTTGCAGGAAGTGCCAATGGAAAAAAAACTTTTTTTCAATGAGAAAAATAAATATCGGCCAAATATTAACGCACTTATATTTATATATTTAAAATATACTTTGTTTTCCTTTTGACAAACTTGCCTATAAACACTCGAGCAATGTACTTGTCTAACAAACACTGAAACAGATACTAAAACACAATTTTAATAATAATTTATTGATGTTAACGTACAAAGTATTTACATAAGTCAGAATATCCTAAGTACAATAAGACAAACATTTTAGTAAAACACATAGATTAAGAAAATTGTAAAATACAAAATTAAAAAAATAAAAACATTAATACAATGAATAAGACAGCTAAAAAAATCATCTGTGAAATGTTTTGAACATATGAGACTCATATTTGTTGGTTGCCAGTTTGTTTTATCAACAAACTTTATCCAAGCCTGCCTTTGAAGTGGGTCCTTGGGAAAACTGAAAGAGTATGTACAACTAATAAGAATTTCACTAATAGCATTAAAAAAAGAAAAAATAGTAACCACTAAAATACAGAAATGTCTTTCCAGTAATATCACACTGATTTTGAAAACAATTACCACGTTTTTTATAAATTTGAGTTGAAACATAAGAATCATGAAAAAATTGTTTATCCTTAAATTGTCACTGTTAAATTTCCATTTTAAAAAATCAACATTATTTCTTTATGGTATCTCCGCCACTGCTAACAAAACAAAGCAGAATACCATTTAAAATTAATTTATTTATAAATATAAAAAGCGACGATTTTTGCTCGCGTAAATATAGGTTCATATTACTAAATAAACATACATTATTTTATAGCACATATTATAAACTTACACGTGAAAAGTTACTGCATTTTTCACATTTTTTGGTTTCATAGTTTTTGAGGTTCCACACACAACACAGCTCACCATTGTTTATTCGGTAGCACTATACACTAAATTTAAACAAATATCTACAAGACTGTCTCAAAAATTCGCGTAATAAATCAAAATTTAATACTCAATAAATCACTACAAAATTTCTAACCAACAAATGTACGGCCTGATTCCAAAGCAATGAGTCATTAACGGTGTAGTTGATGACGACTTCCGTCCCAAGATTTCTATAGCCCCCACCACTAAACGTTCCCTCCTGTTGTTTTTATACTCTCAGGGTTAGACTGTAAATTGTTGCTGTCATCTGTCCTCATTAGGTATGTTCACCAGTGCAGTGTTTATACCTTAGACTAGAGAAGAGATAGGACTGGTAACGTGCCGCGCAAATGTGTTACCAAATGCCACCAAGCTGTTTGTACCAGAGGCGTAGCGTTTGGGATATTGTGAACGTAAAATAAGATAAAATTATTTATCTTATAATCATTAGACAAAATTTAAAACGGGGATACCCATGTATTTATTTTTTCAGTTATTTATAATACATGATAGTATAATAAATAAATAACCTATATATATATATTTAATTTGATTACAGGAATATTACAAGAGATGTGAAATAAAAAACAATGTGGGAGTAGGTACGATATTTATTTACATGCAAAAACTTAGTTTAACTTAATAATATAATAACTAATAACTTAATAACTATAATAACAATAACTTAATAACTTTAACTAATAACTTCTATAATAAATAATTATTCCCTCACTTTAAATTTCTTGTTTCCATTTACCCCACCTGACTACATAAGTACAGTCAGAATTTCTATTGTCCTTTAAATAAAATGATTTTTGTTAAATGACTTCGCACAGGATCAATTTGTTCACTTTTTTGTTTGCTTATGAAGTGAATTCTTATGTTTAAATATTTTAGACAAACAGCTTTCATCAAGTAAAAGACATGATTCACTTCATTTTGTAAGACATGATTATTAAGGCAGTGGAAAAAACTTTCTTGTAAACAATCAAACATAATTTTGTTTGTTAAATTTGCTATGAAATTTCGTTTATGCAAATCATCTGCCCTCTGTATTAAATGTAATTGATGTTCCGATATTCTACAAATTGTTATCACATCCTCAGATGGATAAGCAAGTCCCCCACGATTTTTTTGTGTTATTAAAGAATGGAGGAAATCTGATTTATTTCCAATCAATGCTGCTACACATTCCTCACATTTGATTGTTTTCTGTAATTGCCATGAAACAAATCCTGCTATGTATGTGACAATCTGAAGAGAACATTCGGTTATAATATGATCGTTCATAATATAATCGTGATCTCCTAAAATGGATTGAAGTGGCTCTTCTGCTTCATGCTCAAATAATTGCAAAGAACTCATATTTATTTGAGCTATCGACTCTACTTGAAACTACCAATACAGGAATTTGTTCCAAAGGTACACAATTACCTACACCCCCCTTCCCGAGTTTCTGCTCTTATCAACAGTCTTTTGAAAGATCCTATGAACTGACGGGCTGTAGGGTTATTATTCCAACCCCCTCTAGAACGAATTGATGAAAAAAATAGTTCCAAGTGGTCTTGGCTTATCTTATAAACGGGCAAATACAATAAATGTTGTTCAGATATTGAAGCGTTAAACAGCTGTAAAGCACTTTTTAATGAAATTATTAAACCAATGAAACCTGTTTTTCTTTTGGAAAACAAAACTAGTTCGTTATTTGCAAATTTTAAATCTGAAATATATTTAATTGCATCATTATTTATAAAAGATGTAATATTATCAATATTTTTCTGGCATAATGCTTTTTTGTAACCAGGTGCTTTCAGAGTACGGCAATTTAAAATATCAAATATATTATTCATGATCCGTATAAATTTTACTGTCGCCTGACAGTCTTTGAATTCTGCAAGTCCTAATTCCTTTTCACAGTACTCCGCATCCGCTACAGATGCGCTCAGCAGTTGCACAGCAAGGCGTACTTTCATTTTTTGTTTAAAAAAATTAATATGTGCCTTACGTAATTTGTTTCCTAAATGCAGACCTTCGTTCTGTTGAAGTTTTTTTAAGTGTTCAATGTATTCCCACTTTATAAGATTTCCATCGCCATCTATCAACACCTTTCGTTCACCGAAAGTATTTCTGACCAATTTTATCATATGACACGGGTCATAAAAAATATAAATTTTGTTATTAGAAACTGTAAAATATGTTTTTATATTGGCCAGATCACTTGAACATCCCAATACGTTAGCTATAGTTATGTTGGATGGTGCACCATCAAAAGTCAAACTAACAATTTTGACCCCTGTTTCCTGCACAAGGTTAATAGCCTGTGTCACAATGGAACTTTTCTGTTGGCCGTTAAGTGAATCAGTAAAAAAAATATCCTACAGGCACCTTCCAAGTTCCATTAATGCACACTAACATTAAAACAAATGCTTCTTTTGCTAGCGCGTTTGTGTCATCTTCAAAATCCAATCCAAAGTTAACATAACCGTGAAACTTTCTCCCATCCCACTCTAAGTGTTTTCTGATAGAGATTTCATCTATTATTAATGCACAAAGCATTGTTTTTTCTGATAGTTCAGCGTTTCTTTTAAGGTTTGCAATGCGTCTTTTGTAAAGCCAGGCTCACAATTGACACTTTGGAACCATTTTCCAATAGTGCTTCTGTGAGGAAGGCAAGTGTCAAACACTTCTCTGACATAATCATATGCCTTTGGAGAAAAGAAATTTAAAGTCATAGCAAATTTTCGTAATTCTGGGCTATACTGACCTTTTACTAATTTTCGCTTTAATAATTCTTTGTTAAAAGTCGATAAATTTCCTAACAAAGCAGAGTTTTCTTGGGTTAGTAAATTATTTTTTTCCACCACCTTTATGATTTGTCTTAACGAAATCACTTTATTCTTATACCGTTTAAGGAATTGCCCTCGAACTCTTATTTTTCTCGTTTTTTCACGACTTTTTCTCAAAGCCTGAAATAATCGCCGTCGTAACTTCTTCTTTCTAGGAGTATCATCAACTCTCGGTGTTGTATCTGCTGTCATCGAGGTGGATGGTTGTGGTTCGGGGGTCCGTAATCGTTTAGTTCCCTAAAATAAAATAAACATTACTTAAATCAACCCGTCTCTGTTTCATTTATCAAAATATGGAATGCTAACAGATATTTAATGTTTTCGGTACTTTCATTCTTGAAATTATACTAGAATACAAAATATCAATACCTTTTTTGGTAGCAAATGGCTTGGAAGCTCCTGAAATATTGTAGGAATGGCTTCATTCAATAATTTTACTTTCATGTCGGTTTTATACAAAAAGCGTTCCTCAAAATGCTTCGAACAAATACTGTCAGTGGTTAATGGTGTCCAGTCTGCAATTTTCATGTTCTTCACCCATGTATTACATTTCTCCTTATCTTTTGGAAACCTAAAAAGTGTGATTAATTTTTAAAACTTTAGGTGAGGTTAGTTCAAAATATAATTTTTCATTTTTATTCAGAAACCAGCCCAGGCTGCAGGTACCTACGTAACGTATTTTCCAATTTATGGTTCCAAATTACAATAAATCCACTAATTTTTGTAAAGTAAATAAAATGGTACCTACGCCAATGGAAACATGACGGCTTTACGGTAAACAATACACATTCCAACAGCAAATCATAAATGAAAATAACTGAATATCATATATATTACATTAACGTCATATACGTTGAACTGTGTAGTATTAGCTAATTGAGTGTCAGTGTCCACCGTAAGTTCATTATGAAGATATAACATTTTAATGGACGCTGTGTCAAATGCATTCTTTTTATTTCTTACCTGTGAAATGATATTTCTGGTTCTTTTTTGTCACTTCGGCTTTTGCAGCCGTAAGCTGAACAATTCACCATTGTAATAAACACACTTTCACTTTAAAAAGTCAATAAAATTTTATTTAATTCTTCAAAATGTCCTCTAAGCTATAAAAGTTGTTTGCCACCAATGTAATGGCTGCCGTAAAATTTCGGTAACAACTCAGATGTATGCGCAGAAGGACGTTAGGAATCCTCACTCTTTCCTTATCTAAGGTTTATACTTTATAAACACTGACTAGTGTTACTATAAGCTGAAATTGTACTCTAAGTATGACGTCATCAAGCAAATTTGTTCAACTTTGATCTCGCTGGAAATGGCAACTAACGAACAGCTTTCCTCCTTTATATTTACTCCTCGTCTGGAGCAAGAGTATAAAAATTTAGTTCCGAGTAAAATATATGACGTTGATCTCCACTAGCGAACAAAGATCTGGTAAGAATGTCTTGTTTATAGTAATATTGGCCACCGGCGAACAGACCTTTTGAGCATCAAGGTCCGTAAAGGAGTATAAGGGTACATTTACAACCAATTCGGTATGGGAACGTTCTGCTGGTGGATTGTAAATTGGGTTTTAAGCATATCTGGTTGAAAGTATTTGTTTACAATAAAATTTTAAGTCGACACGACCTAGAATTGCACTTCAGAGGGGAATGGATCCCCTCTTCTGTGCTTCAGGTTTGAATGGGATGCTTGCAAATAGCAAATACTCAATTCAATGGGCCTTTTCACTACTTCTTAAATCTCAAAACGAATATGTTTATTTGAAAGCTAACTGATAGATATTCACCTTGTGCAACTCTGTTTGAAATATAAGTCTCCCATTGTTTAATAAAAAAAATAAAACATTTATTATGGCAATTTGAACACTCATTTGACCTTGAAGCTGAATGACGTCACACAAACCGGAATCATGTTGGTAACATTTGCCAGAACGCCTAATACTACTAACATCACACCACAACTGACACATTTTACATTGTTTACGGTTAGTTTTGTGGTTATGTTCTGTGTGTTCATTTACGAATTGTGTTTTGCTTTGTTTCTGCACATTATTTGAAGAAAATGGAGCCAGGATTTTCTAAAGGAAATGCAGAAAATCTGCCGAAAGTTGACTTTATTATGGTGGACGAGTTTTACATGTCAAATTTGGATTATTTATCAGCAGAAATCAGGAATATTAAAACAAAACGGTGTCATTAGTAATCTTATTTTCGTGTAATTTATTTATAAATATAATGGAACTACCATTATTTTAACATGCAATTGTTGTTACAATATTTTTCCAGTTTTCTGAATCTTCTTTTAACTGTAAAATTTCAATAATTTAGCATCAATTTCTAAATACAACTACTTTTCTTACATCAAAATGATCTTCACAACAGTAAATGTTTCTGGTTTTCGTTAACTGCTTCTCAACTTTGGCTATTTTAAACCATGCTTTTCGTCTATTTTCATCTGGTGGAACGTAAACGAAAATTTTGATTGGACAATTCATGTTGTTATTTGTACATGTTGGTACAAAGCACTTTTTAAACATGTTCCACACCTTAGATTCCTAATCTAAGTTCCACACACAACAATTCAAACTAAAAAGAAACGACTGTCAAAGTCAATTTCGACGTCAACTGTCAAAAAGCAGAGAACCAACTTTGCAATACAACGATGTGTGATGTTCAAGGTCGTAGTCCCTTTGACGTCACTAAGGTGGGTTGCGTGACGTCTCGTAAAAGCGCGCGCTTTATTTCCGCACTTGTTTTTTTTTTTTCAATAGAAATCGTGCTCAAAAAAAATACGGCAAGTTTTTTTATAAAACACTATAACTTAAAGCAATAAAAAAAAATCTGTGAAAAGGCCCATTGCGGCACGAATTACAAATTGCGCATGCGTACTACGACACGAATTTATTGTTTATATTTAAAGTCGGTTTGTGATTTGAAATTGAAAGATTAGATCTTTTAGTATTAGAAAATATAGTGTTTTTAGAATTGGTTGTAAATGTACCTTAACGGTTTGTGAGCATAACCTACAACTGTCAATTAAAGCGTCCACTATTCAGTTAAACTAGCTCCTCACCGCAAGTGAGTCAAAACAGTTTTCATAAGGGTGCTCGAATTGCCACTTAGCAGGGGAAAGGGGGAAGATAAATTATCAGTTTTCCTGACTTCCTTTTCAAAAAGAACGCTACATAATTGTGAGGGAATCTGAGATTTCTGGTAAAAGTAAAGCGCCTAATGCAGCATCATAACAAACAATATGGCGACCATATCCAACATCAACGATGACGTTTCCTGTGCTGCTAGCTTCGATCATAAACACTATGATGGAAGGCTGCTAGCGTCATTTACGAAAATGTTTTCTGACATCAACAGGAGAAACGTTTATGTACAACAAGGATGGAAGTATATCAGTAATTATCCCTAAAACCAGCGACCTAATACACTCGCTGCCTAAAACCGTAACCGAATTAGAGATGGGCTGCGTGGAACGCCTTACTGATTCGGTCAGATTAAAGATCCGTTCGAACTGATTCGGTCAATTGTTCCGTTTAACTAAGGCGCTGATGTAAGACCGGTCCCGTCCCGAATCGTAGCGACAGATCTGCGACATTACAACTCATACTCATTTATTAGGTTGATAAACTATACTTTATAATCACTGCAGTGTGCAGATAATATCATAGCAACGCATCGAATCTTGTTACCATTTATTTTATAGTATATTAAAAAATAAATATTGTTACCAATCTCAATTTCGCCAGCTGTGAGAGAGTACCCGAGTGACGGATACATTTTGTAAACAACTACCCGGTATTTCGGATCTCTCCGAGTAACGGGTATTTACTACGGATAGTTACAGTATTGACATCACTATTGACTGCATAGTGCATGGCTTGCGTCACAATATATAAAGATGCTGTAGGTCTGTTCGCCGCTGACCAATTTTTACACTAAACAAGACATTTTAACCTGATTTTTGTTCGCTAGTGGACAGCAACATCATATTTTACTCAGAACTAAACATTTTTGCTTATGCTCCAGACGAGGAGTAAATATAAAGGAGGAAAGCTGTTCGCTAGTTGCCATTTCCAGCCAGATCAAAGTTGAACCAACTTGCTTGGTGACTCATACTTAGAGTAAAAATCACAACTTAAGTAACACCGGCGAACATACCTTGTGTTTGTGTACGTGACGTACTTTGTTTAATTCTTTAACAATAACAAAGAATTTTATATACTTTTAAGTATATGTAATACTAGGTACTTATAATATTCTGTTTCATTTTTATATTTAATAATTCTAAACTCTCTGAACAGTCGGTTCCGGTGCCGACCAGTACATTTAGAACGAAATAATTACATTACATAAGTACATAGTCGTAGTTTCGTAGTAGGTGTACACCTACAATAAAAATGAAACGAAAAACATTTTTTCACCGAATCAGGAACACAACTACAAATCAATCAAATCCCGATTCACAAAACACAAATATCTGTGCCTGTTCATGTGTAAATAGTCAGTCGGTTCTTGCTACGATATCTGCAAGTGCGGAACAGTAGGATCCATTCAGATTGGAATCAGTGAATCGGATCTTTCGGTCACTAAAATGATTCGTTCAAACTGAACGGAACGTTGCTGAACGATACATCTCTAAACCGAACACATTTTTATATGTACTTGAGTCTTTTTCTGTTCTGTGTGCTTGAGTCAGAGCAGCTTGAGTGTCTCGTGGTGTGGTTGTCTCTGTTCTCATTCGTCATTTTTGCAATTTAAAAAATTTGCAATTATTAAATAAATTCCATAATATCTAAAAATTTTAATATGAAGTATATACTTGTTACTGGTGGAGTGATTAGTGGTGTTGGTAAAGGTGTAATATCAAGTTCATTTGGGGCCATTTTAAAATGTTGTGGAATAGAGGTTACATCAATAAAAATTGATCCCTATATTAATTTAGATGCGGGAACATTTTCTCCATATGAACATGGTACGAAAACCGACTATAACTAATTGAAGTTCTTTCAATATTCCTCTCAAAATTGTAATTTATAATAAATTAACTATCCACTTAAATAATAAATAACCATAAGCACATCACTGTATTTTATATTTTAGGGGAAGTATATGTTTTGGATGATGGAGGGGAAGTTGATTTAGATTTAGGCAACTATGAAAGGTTTCTTAATATTACACTTCATCGACAAAACAATATAACAACTGGAAAAATCTATAAGCAAGTTATTGATAGAGAAAGGCATGGAGACTATCTAGGTAAAACTGTCCAAGGTAAGTTGTAAAAATATGAAAATACACTTTAAGGTTGCGTTTTCACCAGATATCCAATTTAAATTTATGAATCGCTATTAAAATTTTTCTGTTATTAATATCGAAAAACGAAAACATTAGGTTTATTCTAAATATATAGATTTAATACATAAAATTGCAGGCAATATTAAAGCGTATTTTTTTCTTTTAACCTAGAAAATACTATTATTTAGTGTCATAAAATGACCAAATAAAATATTCGTATTTTCTATTCTAATGTTTTAGTTTTTTCGATTTTACAAACACAAAAATTTTCATAGCGATTTAAAGCTATCTTGGCGACGAATGAGTGCTAATGCTACCTGTAGAAATACCCCAACTAAACTACCAAGTGATTGAATGAAAACATCATGATATTTAATTGCGTATAACTTCAAGCAACCTCATCTTTCGATATCAGTATCTTAAAAATGTTAGAGAAAGACTCGAAGGTTAGACTATACATATGTGATTAAAATGAATAACTATTAAATAACGTATAAATATAAAGAAAAAGTATTCTTTACAATCTCTGTAGTCATTTGAGGAGAGACAACAAAACGTGATGAATCCACTTTTGACAAAATTTGAGTTAGATGTGGATTACTCATTTTAGAGGTGAGATAAATCCATTGACGATGTTAGATTTATACAAAACGCAATACATCCTGTTGAAAACCTCATCTTAAAACAGGCAGTTCAAACAAAATGCAATAAATCAAAATTCATGTATGGAAATTCTAGAATTCATTCAAATCGTTATAAATCTTTATAGTACTCTGTAAGTATAGGAATTCTATTGCATTGAAGTTTACTGTTATATTCATATTTACAAGTTTTGGCAGCGTACAATAGGTGTCTGAATATATTGAGGATACAGTTTAGTATCAGCCGGTCAAAAGAACACCGAGTGTGTTAGCAGTAGTTATTAAACAGATACAATGGATGGTGATGTTTTAATTAAGGAAAAGGGCCTTAGGTTGCATAAACCCAAAAGTAATGAGAGGGAATTGCGTCATAAATGAAGGTAAGTCATAGAAATTGAATATAATCCAATTATCAGAAACTTAAACAATGTAACTTTGCAGATATGAAGATAAAGATTCAGAACTTACAAAATTCAAAAGACACTGCAAACATAATGGCCCTAGTTATTATTGTAATAGGTTAACTAGCTGATATTAAAATGATAAAAAGTAAACTCTATTGTGATTCAAACAAAACAAACGAGGATATAAGACTGTGCCACTTCATAAGTGTATGTGATATTACCAGGAGAAGAAGTACAAAAGGAAATCCTAAGAAACTTATTTTTTGAAAAGTAGAAATTTTAAAAATGCAGTCCGAGTTTGTGCGAAATTCTTTACATCAGCACTGGGTATTACAGTACGACGGGTAAACCGAATTGCAAATTTAATATATGATGGAAAGGTGCCAAAAGAAAATAGGGGTGGTGATAAATAGTCGCAAAAAAGTACTGAGAAAAAGGCTTGTGTGAGGGAGTTTTTAGGGAACTTGAAAGAAAGAGAGAGCCACTATAATCATAAGAAATCGTGCAAGATCTATTTAGGAGCTAGCTTAAATAGAAAAAAATTATATGAAATATATATTTCACAATGTGCTACAAATGATTTAAAAGTTATCAATGCCTATCAGTGTTTAAAAGAATTTTTGAAAAAGACTTTAATATTGGATTTGCATCACCTGCATCTGATACCTGTGGTTTATGCACTAGTTTGAACTATAAAATAAAACATGCAAAAGATGCCAGGGTTAAAAGCGACTCAATGTTAGAACATAGAATACACACGAAAAGAGCAAATGCCTTTTATGAAATCATGAAAGAGACGCCTCCGAAGTCATACACACTGTGCTTCGACTTACAACAGGTACAACCATTACCACGTACACCTATATCGGTCGCCTTTTATTCACATCAAATAAGTTATTATTCATTTTGCTGTATACAACTTAATTCACTTGATCCAACCCTTTATACATGAACCGAAGACCAAGCGGTACATGGTTCAGTGCAGATTGGGTCCGAACTTTTAGATTTTTTGAACAATTTAAATTTGGAAGGCATAGAACTTCTTCGTTTATTTAGTGATGGTTGCGGGGCCAGAACAAAAGTGTTCATATAATACATACTCTATACTACTACTTAAAGTTCAAAGCACCTCCAGAACTAAAAGAAATATGAATAGTGTACCCAGTACGTGGTCATAGCTATTTACCATGTGACCGTGTATTTTGAAGAGTGGAAAAACGCTTAAGGAAAACACCAACAATTCTAACTAAGGCTGCTTACAAAGAAGTATATTCTGAGTTCGGGACAGTAAAAGAGCTGGAAGAAGATTGGCAACTGTATGATATTAAAAGTTTGTGTGCAATACTTAAAAAGTTGCCCGGAATTTCGAATCTGAAAAGAATTTATTTAAAGAAAATTTTAAAAACCCATACTGTAAAAATATATTGCTATGAACACTTTAGATTTGAAAGCCAGAGTGAATTTCCATTCCTATTACAAAAAAAGGAAAATCCGATAAAAACCTAAATCTTCCACCATTGGAAATAGGAAATGGTATAAAAGAAAAAAAAAGAAATCACTGATTCATCTCATGGAGCAACAATTTGAAACAAATTGGACCGAGGATCTCTCTTCGCTTTGGATAAAAAAATATTTTATTCCAGCCCGAGGCACCAGCACCACTTAATAATGACGATGACGAGGAGGAAGAAACTGAAGTTTGTGATTGTTTAGTGGGTGACCATGGGCTTCACATTTAATCTACAAAATGGGTAAAGGGAAATGTTGAAATATGGAATTAATTTGTTTATTAACAACAGTGATTTTGTTCTTATTTTTGTTGCAATGTGAATTATTTTAGTTTATAAATTTAACGTATGTGATCATAGAAAAAAAAATTTTTTTGTAGGTATTGCAATATATTTTTTTATTAGAATAATAATAATAATTGTTTTATTATTATTTATTAACATTCCGAACAAACAGTAAACCTTCACTCAGACAAACCGCTATAAATCCCAATTGAGTTCAAACAAACCGAGATAAATCCAATTCGATCAAACAAAATGGGATATATCCATTTTTTTAATTTTGAATAACGGCCGAATGACTGCACATATTCGAATTTACTGCTTGACTTTATTTATCTGTTATATACAATATCCCAATATTAAAAATTCGTATTTTTGTATGGCTCATCCTGTAGGACAAAAGTGCATTTTATTTGAAAACAGGTTAGGTGGATTTATCACGTTTTGTTCTGTTGCTCCTCATTTAGAAACAACAGTTTTTTAACTATATGGGTCGAGCCTATTTTGTCGGATGCCAAAACATGGGAGTAAAGGGGTAAATCTTGCCTCCATTGCCATGCTACATATGAAAACAAACTAAAACGGTATATGCGATGCATGAGGCGTTATATACACAGAACACCTAAAGAAGCTACATACAGCGATTTTGCAGTTCATAAACAATACAAAGTAGGGTTGCTATATTTTTAAAACTGCAAACCGGGACTCGGTGACCTCAGAACATAAGGGTCATAACTTTTTCTTTCAGTCATTCGTTTAAAGCAAAATTATCAATTTCTGCAAATGCAATAAAAATATAAAGAAATTTTATTTCTTGGAAAATTTTGTTATTATGAATTGTTTGTATGGGTAATTTTTTATTTTTCTTCCTTGGGGCTTACTACCACATGAATAATTCTTGGTTATCTAAAAAACATATGTAGTTACCCAGTATTCTACTGGAAAAATAAGCCTGTGTGCTTGTGACTTTTATGTCAAAAGATCAGTCGGAGGGTGTTTTTTGACAACTAATATGGGACAAAAAAATAATGTATTTCCCTGACATTTCGGAAACGAATATGTTTTTTTTTTTTACATAAAATTTACAAGCGCTGAGGTTTATTTTTCTGGTAGCATACTGGAATTATTCATGTGGTAGTAAGCCCCAAGAAAGAAAATGAAAAATTTAGAGATTGCCACAATTAACGTTCATACAATATTTGAGTAATTTTTTAGTTTATATTGGTATGGTACAAGAAACACAGTTTTTTTTTTATTTTTCATAGACTGTAAATATGTACAAAAGTAAAAATAAAAGGAACTTTTGTTTATCCCTAATGAAATAAAAACAAAACAAAAATAATTCCAAACTTAGCATAAACTTAAAAAGAAATTCAAGAATTTGAGACATCAAAACATCACAAATTGGTATTATTCTTGTTGTTTGATATTATACCACTTGTACTTTTTATCAAATGTTGCCAGTTTGTGTAACTGTATTAACCGAAACCTACTTATAGAATTCATTACAGTTCATTTCAAAATTTACAATTGTTTGCAGAATAGCCTTCATCATTGATGATTGTAATCGATTTCTTATGTCTGTCCATTGGATAACCATTAGCAAAAATATTCGCTCAACGTTGGGATTATGGGAAGGAATGGAGAGTACATATTCCCCTAATCTAAAAATATCTAGCTATGTTCCTCATATTCATTTTCCATATGAGAAAACACATTCACCCACTTTTCACCATACACTTTTTCTTTGCATCTCTTGGCATCAGTCTTAAGTTTCATCTCAATAATTTTTTTGATGGTTAAATGAATTTGGTTAAATAGAAAAGTTTAATCGATATCTATTTGAACACTTGTGGTCAGTTTGAAATAATCGTGATTTTGAGACGCTATCCCAATCAGGCACTGTATTTAAAGTCATCAACGAAAACACCTCAAATTTATTTAAAAGCACAATCCACTTGCTTAAATACTCTCAAAATGCCGTATAGAAGTTAACTTCTATCATAAAACGTTTTATTTTATTCTCTGATTCCGATTTATGTATAATTGTTCTGACATTTATTTTAAAAAGTTCAAATCTTTTTTGTTACTTATTTGTTCTAGTGTTTGTTTTAAAATATAAAACCTAAAACACAGTTCTTTCTTTTTCTTCAATTTTTAGAATTGACTGTGAATAAACCAAAGTTAAGCTTCATTTAACAGTTCATTAAAAAAATCTTCAAGTACTTTAAGAGGCTTTTGTTTTGATAAAAAAAATATTTAGGGGCCTACAACAGTTTTAAAATATGTGCTATGGTTAGAAGAAAGGACAGCCGTCTTGTTTTACTGTGCTTTAGTAAATTTTGATCTTCTGTATTATAAAATCATGGAAATCTTTAAGCCGTTCCTTACAGTATATTGGAAAATATGTAAATATCTTTATAACAATTAATTCGATATCAACAGACAATCTATCCATGGCAATTTGTAAATTATTGTGTAATATCCTCTAAATTCTCATTTTCAAATTCAGTGCACAGCTGTGCATATACATTATTTGATCCTTTTCTAACCAATTTCCACCAAAATTCGTTCTGGCGTTGTCGCCGCAAATTGCAATGCATTTATGTTTGCTTAATTTCAGTTCTTTTAAAGTGGTGGTGCAGTATCCAGACATAGTTTCAGATGTTGAGTAATGATGAAAATTTTAATAATTTTGACTTTATCCCCGATTTTGTAAAATATTGGACTACAATGCATTTTTTAATTTTACCATGCCATGATATCCAAGATGTCTGACGAACCGGACATGCAGTTACAAGATCTCCATAAATATTTTGAAAAAAAGAAAAATTAACACACATTTTAGTGTGATTTGTGGAACGGCATAAAAGCCTAAGCGGCTTTTATGCCGCAAGGAAAAATATGTTGTAAAAAACAAGAATTATACAAGGAAAGCCTAGAAAACATTACATATGAGGACATTGTAGAGAAAAGCACTAATCAGGTTATAATAGCATCTCTTAGATTTGAAAATAAGTTGTTATTGAGTTCAACACAGAATTAAAAAATATGAACAAACTCTTAAAGGAGAAAATTATCACCCTAGAAGATAAGGTCAATAGAAAAAAACCACAACAGACAAATCACACACCATGCAGGAAGAAATCTAATAAAAAAAGAAGTATAGTAGGAGAAATCGCTATAGTGACGGGACGTGGGAGGAGAGACGCTAAAGAAGCAGAGCCGGATTTATCTGTATTGCTCGCTCGTTTACTTTTTCAATGTAAGATTTTGTGTTCAGTTTTTATTTATTATTTAACAGTTGTAGAAAAAAGTATTAACTTAAAATAACAGTATTGAATTTAAAGTATTGACTACACATACAGAAGTTGCAGTATATAAGTTAGCATAATATAATGTTACTACCCAGCAAGAACTGCGAAAAGGTATGAGTATTTCTTGCCAGGAAAGGCTGGGTATGGAATATTAGTATAGAATAAAGAAATTGTTTAAAAAGTAACAAAGAACCTTTAAAAACAAAAAATATACCCTCAAAATAGTAACAGAAACAAATATGTTTCTCAATAAATAATCTAAAAATAAATTCTAATCGTAAAGCTATTACTATAATAAAAACAGAAAACTTGTTTGTCAAAATAAAAAAAAATAATATTAATAAATAATAATATCCTGAAAAAGAATATTTCTCAAGCACTGAACTACGAAAGCACAAAAACGAAAATAAATAACACAGTTATATCACAAAATTCACTTCACATCACTTCACTTTACCTCACCTCACATCGCTTCTTCCTCTGAATCTTCGCCCTTCTCACTGTCTTAATTTTCAGATGAATCCTATCTATCCTCATTCAGATTTATAATAAATTTATTTCCACCATTTATATGACATTCAGCAATTTTTAAATAATCATCCTCAATTGTAATTACTTTCCTAATTCTTTTTTCCAATCTTTCTTGTTAATTTTCGACACTTCATTTTGAATTAACTCTACGACTTTTTAATCGAATTTCGGAAAAATATTTCTTTTTCTGACATTTTTCTTCAATTTATACCAAAATAATTTAATCGGGTTGAAATATGGCGGTAATCTCAACACTTTCATATCTCTCCGCTACAATGTCTATAATATACTTCTCATAATAGAGCATGTTCCATTAAAAAAATTTTGTAACTCCAGCTTAGTAGAAATCTTGTTAGGAATTTTATATAGTTATCTCGAATGGTACTTCGCATTGTCAAGAACAATAATGCTATTTGGTTTTAATTTTGGAATTTAGAGTATTTTCAAACCCTTCCTTAAATATTTCTCTCTCCATGTTCTTGTGGTAATACATGTTACGGTTTTTCATGTTTTTTCCTCACAGTTTCAATGCATTATCAACCTATCCATCAACTGATCCACAGTGTATTATAATCAACCGAGTCCCTTTATTAGGGGCCAATGAGATTGGTTGACATCTCCGAGATTCATCAGTCCATCCTTTTTTGCGATGTCATGAGTATCATACCAAGTTTCATCTAGATAATAAATTGGTCTATTTTTCCTTCTGAGTTCTTTAATCTCTTCTGGATATGAATCCCGCCAATCCACTATTCGTCTGCTCTCCATAATCGCCATATGTTTATTAATAGTTTGATATTTAAATCCAATTTTTCTCAGCCAAGTTCCTAAAGTTCGTTTGGTATATTTTAGATGATATCCATTTTTTTTTTTAGTTTTCTGTCTACCACGTTAATAGTTGGGATTTCATTTTTTTGAAACACGGCGTAAACTAAAGTTCTTAAAAGTTTTGTTAACGCTGGGTCCAGAGTTTTCGATTGACCGACGTCGGATCATTGTTTTCTTGGGAGGGCACCTTCTTTCACCAATTTGTGTATTGTGGGAAGGGGAACTCTAGTTAGAGATGCTGTTTCACCTAGTACATCTAAATCGTCGCCTCAAAAGGTTATTGTAAACATTAAAACAAATTTGTTTCGCTTGCTCGTTCAAATGTAGCCGATTTTTACTTACTGAAAACACTGTAGAACTTTGATTTTTTTTACACTGTAATTACTATCACTTTCATTTTCACAAACACAATAAGATGTAAACGTAGAGGCCTCCCATGGTAGAAACATTTTTACATTAAATACGATAACTTTCTTAAATTATTTTCTAAAACACACCAGCAAATATACAGATATTAAATAATTATTACCTATAATATTATAATTACCATATATTACACAACTCATTGCAACACGATATCCTTCTTAAGTTATTTTCAAAAATGCACCAACAAATAAATAGATATAAAATAATTATTACTTATTATATTACACTTTCTCCTACAAAGCACTGCTAAATAAATTGGTAACAAAACTAAGTGCAGACCTGAAGTATCACAGAATGTAGGTGAAACTCCGCCTTGGTCGCGTGCCAACAAAAACAAGAATCATCTTTCTCGCCTTAATGTAATCAGTCTAAAAGACGGAAGATGTCATATGTTAGACATTTCCCGCCCTCATGTCGCGTCTTACTCCGCACATTCTGTCACTAAAGCGGTTTCTCCTACTATCGATTCATATTTCAGTGCCAATAAAAATTGTGTATTAATAAATAACAAAAATAAGAATTAACTGCTGAAAACAATCAGAACCAACAACAAAAAAACATCAACATCTATCAGTGAACTGATAATAAAAAAAAGTATACCAAAAAACAAATAAACAAAGAAATGAAATTAATAGATCTAGAAACAAATAGACACTAATGATGCAAGAAATAATAAACTTGGAAACGGACACCCCACAACCATAAAATGAAACAAATTCAAATGTAACAAGAAACACACTTCAAAAATTAAGCACAATACAAAATAACATAAAAGATCAGAATAAGAGCAATGATGTTCAAATTGGAGATGGAGGCACCGATGAAGGCTTAGAAGGAATATAGAAAATGACATGGATATTTTTTTCAGCATATCACTGCTGAAAAAATACATACATACTTAAGTTCCAAAATAAATGTGAAAGATAAATTATTTGTGATAGAAGAACTAAAACTAAAGTGAACTTGAACTAAAGCTTTTAAAGTAGGAGTGGAATACTGTGTGTCCCAAATTCGATGCTCACCATTGGGATCTCGGAAACGTTAAGAGCTACAAGGTCGGTTAAGTGGGATAAGTTTTAACAAATTTTATGTCGATTTCCAAATCCTAACTGAAACCGTTTTTGAGATTTTCCAAAAAAAAAAACGATAATTTTGTGATTTCTCTTTTGGCTGTAGCCAAGTAATCCTTGGTGAGACAGGTTTTAGACTTTTACATTATTAGGACACTTTTTGAAGACTAATATTTTAGTCTAGAAACGAATTCTCGATGATCGTTTGTTTCCGAGATATCCGAGGTAACTTTTGTTTTTCGTATGTCAGCCATATTGGACCTTTCGTTTTTCAGATTGCGCATAAAAAGAGCTTTCAGATGGTGTATTGCATGCCGAGGAAAATTTGTTTTTCAAGGGACTAATTTTAGAAAAGTTATCCATTGCTTAACAAAACAAAATAGTAGGCTATGGAAAATCAAAACATTTTTGTAAAGCCAGAGACAAGGAAGTTGCTTATTCAGATGGCAACTAATTATTATCTATGTACTTAAAATCTACTGTAAATTGCTTTATTTGTAACAATTTTCTAAAAATATCAATTTATAGACGATCATTAAAGTTTTTGTTGTCTTAAAATTGTCAATAAAGTGTTCAAAATTTGAACAAAGAAATCCTCTTCAAGGGCATTCTTGCATGCAAAGTAGTTAGTAATTAGTAAAATTTGAAAAATGCTTTTCTAAAAATGACCAAATTCACACATAACTCAGTAAAATTTAGTAGGCTGTGGTTTAAAACAAATAATAAGCATTACTGTTAGTTGACAGTTGTTCACTAGTAGTGGCATTATTGTAAATTTTTCAGGAATATTTATTATTAGTGTTCAAGAGTGTGATTATTGCAAAATGGCACACAAATTTTCAAATGAAGAAAAATTTGATGTTAGAATGTTATTTATAAGTAAATAGAAATTCGCAAAACGCATCGGCTTCCTATCTAGAAACATTTCCGAAGATAATGCGATACAAAAGTCGCTGATATTGATAACTTTGTATCTAAATTAAACAGTCGTTTCGCGTCAGTTAAATTCACATATGAAACTGGAAACTGGAAACAAGTTTAATTGATAAAATAATTAGGAAACGAAAGTTTAAAGAGTCGCTTTGAAATTCCTCAACCTTTCAAAATGAAGGAGAAAATCCGAAATTTGTATCGATTCCATTCGATCTTCGATTCACCCGTGGTATTGGTAGGATTTTTAAAGTTGTAGGTATGACAGTGGTTCATTCATCGGGAAACAAACTACAACAACTTTTAGGCAATCCAAAAGACAAAATTGAAACAAACGACAAGTCGGGGATTTACGAAATTAGCTGCAAGGACTGTAATCAAAAGTATGTTGGACAGACTAGACGATCAATTCAAACTAGATTCAAAGAGCATATGGCCCATCTCAAATATGGTAGAACAGATGTCTAGTGTAGCCCAACATGCGTTTGAGAACAACCACAAAATAGATGTTAGCAATTTAAGATTAATTAGGAATGTAACAAATACTAGACAGCTGGATGCATTTGAAAGCTTGGACATCATAAAGTGTAAAAATAGTATGAATAGTGACAGAGGGCCTATTCCAAATAGCCCGTTCGGTGAACTGTGACAAAAGTTTAGGCATAAATAGGGTAGATTGTTAGCATGTTTAGTTTTAATCATCCCGAGATGATGCCAACTTGGTTGGCGAAACACGTGCCGAGTGCAGTACATAGTGTTTTGGTGTTTCGTGGAAAACTATGTCAGTGTTATCTTCACATCAAAGGTCCCACTCCAGGTCAAATAGAACACCAGTATTGTGGCCTCCTCGCTCGCCTGATATAACCCCTCCTGATTTTTATTTGTGGCGTATGGTGAAAAATGAAGTGTATGATTTTGAAAGCCTGGAAACTATCGATATTTTGGAAAACAGAGTTAGGGACGTTTTCTGCACAATAAATGCCAATACTCACAGAAGAGTAATCAGCTCAGTTAGGCGTAGATGCCAAAAATGTCTTCAGCTAATCGGACGTTATATTGAACAGTTTTATTAAATCTGACTTCTTTACTATCATTTCTTCTATGTTAATTTGCTGTTATTAAAAAATGTTCTTCATATCGATTATGTTCAGCATTTTAACAGAAAATTAAAATTATTTAAACATGTCAAACTAGTAACCTTAATATTACTGTTATTTTATATAATATGGTAATGGTATTAGGTATATACATGCAATCAAAATAACCTTTTAATTTTCCATTGCCTACTATTGTTTTGTTAAGCAATGGATAACTTTTCTTAAATTATTCCCTTAAAACACAATTTTTCCGTGACATGCGATACATCATTTGAAAGCTCTTTTTTAAGCGCAATCTAAAAAATAAAAAATCCAATATGGCTGCCATAAGAAAAACAAAAGTTACTTCGAATATCTCGAAAACAAAAGAATATCGAACATTCGTTTCTACACCAAAATATTAGTCTCGAAAAAGTGTCCTAATAATGTAAAAGTTTAAAACCTGTCTGACCAAGGATTACTTGGCTACAGCCAAAAAAGAGAAATCACAAAATTTTCGTTTTTTTGGAAAATCCCAAAAACGGTTTCAGTTAGCCATGATTTCTTAACGGATTTGGAGAATAGGAGCATAAAATTTGCTAAAACTTCTCCCATTTAATTGACCTTTTAGCTCTTATGGTTTCCGAGATCGCAATGGTGAGCCTCGAATTTGGGACACACGGTATGCGCTAAAAGAAGAAGTATACAATCCGAAATTCTGGAGTAGGATTTAGTAGATACACTTTCCCAAAAAATAATATAGAAGAAATCGATGAACAAAACTGGGAGAAATAAAACATCAAATAACAGTATTACATCAGAATATTGAGTGCATAAAAAATAAAATTAATGATATCTTATTTCTAGAGCTAAACTATAACAATAAAGTAGATGTTTTACTTTTAGTGAACATTGAAGTTAAATAGCTGAAACAAAAAAGTAGAGAAATAACTTTAGAATGTTCTGCTGTAGAGTTAATAAACTATAAAATAATAATTATAAACATACAGGTCATCATTGGGAGATATTAAGAACTTCTTTAATATCGTAGAAGACATTTAAGACAAGCGTCAAAATACAAAACGCATACCATAATAGTAAGTGGGGACTTCAACATTAACCATTTAAATAGAGATAACAATGATGTAAAGAGCTTTATAGACATCATAAGTTATGACAATACCACAATTCTACTTGAAAATTTTGACTTGTTTATTAACGTATTGTCTATTAGTGTTTTACTCTTTTCTGTGATTCTTGTAGGTTCTCCAATGGTTATTTCTAGATTATAAGATGTTATGATTCATGCTAATTATTATTTACTACTTTTACAAAACTTATCATAGATAAGTACAACATATCTTTTTAAACAATTATTTCCTGGCTATTTGCCAAAACTCTGAAACTTGGATACAAAAGATAATATGCACGTTATGTTCGGTGTGACTGACTCAATAATGTTATTTTTAATTCCAACTATTCTGTTTAGTAAAACAAAAAATAAATAAAACAAAAGGCGCTCAGCGTTATTATTTTTCATTCCACTCTAAAAACTACTATCATTTGAAACTTCCAGTTAACATTCTAAATTACTTACTATTACACAAAGGTAGAACATTTTTTGAAATTAGGTAATAGGCAGGTCTCATGATTTTTGTTGCAGTGATAATTCGATTCAATATGTACTCAAGATTATCGTATCACTCATTAAAAAAATTAGAAAAAAAATAACCCTTAGAATACGCAATACAAATTTGTTGTGCGAGCGAGGCTAGAAAACGTACCTTTCTGCGAGGCTAGCATGTGTGACGTCACCTACTTGCTCGGCGGTTCAGCGTAATACTAGCCTGTATGCGCACTTAGTGGTTTGCGAGAGTCATTCAAACATGCCTGCACGTAAGTGGTACTTTGTACCAAAGTGTAAAAATACAACGTACAAAACACCGGATAAGACATTTATAACAGTCCCAAGAGATGCAAAAAAGAAGAGAAAAGTGGTTTGCGGCAGCACGACGTGACATCAAGGAAGTTTCCGAGAAATCTACATTATATTGTTGTGAAGACCACTTTAAGGTAAAATTTTGTACATATGACTGTGTTCAAATAAAATGTTACTTATATATTATAGCTAGAAGAGGACATGGAAAATTACGTGGAGTATAAATTAAGCAAAGTAAGCGCAAGATTAAAACCAAAGTAGTTCCTCATTTATTCGCATGCCAGCCAGACAAGAGTTCTTCGAAAAAAAGGGTTCGTGAAAGCAGTGAGAAACGATCAAGGAAAAAATTGATAGTAGATCTCATGAAACAATCCGTAAAGAAAATGGAAACGGAAATAACTGAACAATATATACCGGAGGAAACAAGTCAACTTGTACAAAATCTTCCGTCAACATCTGGAATTGTACAACGGCGCGAAGTGACATGTCAAACGAAAAAGTTTAATTTTAGAAGTAGAGGGATACAAGTACATTGGAAAATGAAAGATGCAGTGACTTCGCCATTGAAAACTGTAGTATCGGATTTGAGAAAACCTGCAGTAAAAAGAGTTTTGCAGTTTAATAAAGGACCCTTGGAACCTAAACTGACAAATCAACCTGTAGACACTTCTGATTCATCTGATATTTACCAACCTACAGAAAGTACAGGTAGTGATGAGTCACAATTAAAATCACCGACCGAAGAAAAACAAATTGCAAAACTCTACGAATATAACCGAAGCAAAGTTAAGTATGTATACTGGAATTCCGATCAATTATGTGGCCTTTATTGAAAGACTGGAATGTAACTCAAATTTGAAAAAGAGAGATATATACTTAGTACTATTTAAAATCAAGTCAAACGACTCATTTGCTAAAATTGGTGCTTTATTCGGAATATCAAAAGCAAGCAGTAGTCGGATATTTTCTCAGGGTGTGATTACAATGGCAGAATATATGAAGAAACTAATATTTTGGCCCCTCAAATCGTCAATTCAAAGAAATTTACCCATTCCCTTCAGAATGTTATTTTCCAGAGTTCAATCTATCGTAGATTGCCTAGAGATTGAAATTCAAAAACCCACCTCAGCGTTACATCAGGCATTAACCTGGTCTGACTACAAGAAATGCAACACTGTAAAATATTTAATTTCTGCCACACCCGATGGTTTCATCAATTTTATATCTTGCGGATACGGAGGACGCGTTAGCGATGTTGCCCTGCTTGAAGTTTGTGGATACTTGAATGTTCTGCCTGAAAACTCTGTAGTGATGGCAGACAGAGGGTTTAAGCAAATCGAACCTTTACTCAATGCAAAGAACTGTACATTAGTTCGACCGCCTAGTGTTACTAGTGATAAACTTATGACAGAAGATGAAGTGGCTCTTACCAAACGGATTGCTAGTGTCCGAATCCATATTGAGCGTGTCATCAAACGTATTCGTGATTTCAAGTTGCTAAGTCCACATGCCACAGTAAATTCCGAACTGGTACAAAAAATAGATAGTGCGATAGTTGTTGCTTGCGCAATAATAAATCTGCAAAGACCAATAATAAAACAATGTTAACTGTACATATTTATTTTTTTCTATGCATTTACACATGTTTTGACATATCTAATATTTACTACAGGTAATATTGTAAATATTGTAAATTTAGGTATAACTTTTGTACAAAATAGGAAATATATTTGTTTTCCAGAAGTTTAATGCGCAATCTATACAATGTTCCATGAAATCCGCATCATATTCGACATTTATAACGGTAATTTTTTTTGTTCGTTCAAAATTGGGACTCGCCACACAAAATATTCCTTTCTTAACCTTCATGGCGAGCATTTGTAAATTTATTTGCACAAAAAATTTATTTGTAACTTTACCCTCTTTGGTAATGTATCTAGATACAGACTTTTCTGAAAAGGGGCATTTTATCTCAATTACTGAATCATCGGTTATTCCATCTGGAGAAACACCAATAACTCCGTATTTTTTTAAAATTGTAAACCCTGAAGGGCGGATTGCACAATTAATTTGTTTTTCCAGTTCCCGAATAACAGCTTTTTCTAATGTAACTCCCCTCTTCATTGCTGCCGTTTGAAAAAGTTTTGTAACACCCATCACTTGGTTTACAAGGGCACTACTGGAGGATTTACAAACTGCTGCATCATACAACTTCGATGCTGTTACACGGTCAAATCGAAGCTCATGCCATAATGATTCTTCGCTCTGGGAGTGACTTAATGAACAGGCATTTGCAATATTTTCTTCTGTCAAAACATCGCAACAAAAATCTATGAAATTGTCGGCCGTGTGTTGTAAGTTGCTAGACACAAAATCCATAAATATGCTATGTAATGATAACGTTTTCGCCCCGGTTATCAACGAGGTGTGAACAGACAGAGGACAAACATATTTTTGGCTTTTAACCATTTCGAAAACGTCGTGGACAAAATTATCACATTTCGTAATGTTTAATACAGGTATTTCCACTTTTCTTCCGATGTCAACAGCTTTTACAAACTTTATATTTGATCCTACCCTAGACAAAACTGGTTTGATCCAATAGCATGAAACGGAAGTCGGAGCTGCCTCTTCCGATCGACGGTGCAGCCACATAAGGAAAGCAATACTGTGCTTGCATCCTCCTGCAGAAGCGACACAGTCCAAACAACGTATTTCTTCAATTTTGTTTTCCTTTTCATCCACGGTGCAAATAACGGAATATGGCTTTACACGAACTCTGTGTTCCGGGTAAACTCGTCCGCGAACAATGCACGCATCATTTTGCCTCTTAACTTGGACATATCCTATAGCGGAATCGCCATAACTTTCTCGCCCAGACCTTCACAAAAAGAAAACGATAATAACAAAACGATACATTGATTAACATTTAAGACATTTAAGAAAGTTTATGCTAGATGAATTTGTCAAACTGCACCTTTGCAGTAATAAAATTTCAATCATCTCTAACTTTTTCAATGAAACATATAGGATAATTATTTGCCTGATGCTTAATCAATGCGATAAGGATTAGGTCAGCATGTTTACACATCATAAAATAAACTTAATTAACTATAAGGAAATACTTACCGTACAGCTTTTATTCCAGAGAAATTAGTTGTTGCGGCCATAAAATCACACAACATTTGAACGTCTACATTCGGTAGATTGTGCGAATCGGCTTTTGAAACCCTGGTTCCATCATCAAATCATAGGTATAAACCACAACACCGAACAGTAAACATGCACTGACTGACTGCCTTGAATATTCATAAGGCAAGCGAGGTGGGCGGAGCGTCAAAGCAAGTAGTTGACGTCAAGCGAATCAGAAATCGTTTTCTCTCGCGCCGCAATTATTCGAACTTATTTGCGCTATTTAGAGATTAATTATTGTTTGTTTACAATTATTTTTGCACCACTAGGTTTCTCAAAGGTTTATTTCTGATTTTAATTTGTGAAATGGGTATGTCAAATTTTTTGAGACCTCCCTAGACTAATTTGGAAGCATTTTAAAATTACTTAACTCTATTTTACTTCCTCACCCCTCAAAGTGAGGAAGTTATGTATTCATGAAAAAATTTAGAAAATTTTTATTGCATTTCTGGACGAATTTCGACGAATTATGACGATACACAAAATTTCAGACAGAAAAAATTGTCTCTGTGTCTGTCTGGTTCGCGATAGCAGCTACAGTTTTTGAGATAAAGCTTTCAAACTTGGTACACACATTCTAGAGGTCAAGAAAGAGGTTGAGGTCGTTGATGAAGAAAATCGGTCCCAATTTTTAAAACGTCAAAAAATGTGACTTTTTTTAAACGTCAAAGTGACTTTTTTTGAAATGTCAAAGTGACTTTTTTGAAACGTCAAAATGTGACTTTTTTTGAAACGTCAAAAAATGTGACTTTTTTGAAACGTCAAAGTGACGTTTTTGAAACGTCAAAATGTGACTTTTTTTGAAACGTAAAAAAATGTGACTTTTTTGAAACGTCAAAAATTACTTTTATTATAAACTCCATCACACGTCGAGTTTTACTACGGTGAGGAAGTTCTGATCCCCAAGCAATTGGCAACGGTTATTTTGCTAGTAACTATGCAAAATTTAATAAATCTGTCATAGGAAGAGTCATTTTCTTTTGTAGAGGTTTTGTTATTTATGAAAATGTTAATTTTTGTTTAATATTTTCAAAAAATTTTTTTTCACACAACATCCTGGGTACAATTCTATTTTTCTGCTAATAACTGCAAATATTAAAAAAAATCTGTTGTAGGAAGAGTGATGACTGATGAGGCTGAGAAAAAAGCCAAAATAAAAAAGTTTTTATTTTGTAATGAGATTTTGTTATTTATGAAAATATTAATTTTTAATCAATATTTTCAACAAAACAATTTTTTTTTATACAGCCTCCTGGGTAAAACCTCTCAAAATGAGTGGAAATAAAGCAAATTTTACTTATTCATCCATTTAATGCAAATAATTTTAAAATCTTTATTTATAAATAGGAATACAGTGCATTATATTCTTATACTATATAATATGTCTTCATAAATGATCGAAAACCACATGACCAATTAGTTCTCCTTAACAGCCTTGTCGAGTCGTACCGTCAGCAAAACATGGTTGAAAATGAAATGATTCATTAGACACATACGTATGAGTAAAAATCACCATCAGGCACTGCTATAATATAAAGACACAAAATTATACCTGTCTCATGGAGGGGACGTAACAATTTCAGTTTTTTGTTCTGTAGGAGCAGCAATGGTGATATCTGAAAATAAGAAGTATAAATTAATTAGTAGAAATAAATTGTAGAAGTCGTTTGGGGGAAAACTCACTAATATAGGTACTGCTAATTTCTTCATTTGCATTAAGAAAAAAAATGTTGGTTGGACACCATTAAACAAAACTAATTAGGAATTAATTTAGTACGTGATAATCATTGTCATTTTACTTTTAATAATTAACTGTGATACATTTTGTAATTAAAACCTTCAAATTCATGGTATTATCTGACTAAATTTCGCTTGACAATTCCAAACGGTTAAATACATTTCATACATTGTACTGATTCTGCGGTTGGCTCCTTGTGAAACATTATTAAATATTTGAAATAAACAAAGAAAATTTGCTTTTAAATGTTTCAAAATTGTATTTTCACTCTACACGTGTTTTGGCTTTTTAGGCCCTTTTCAAGAGTACAGATGAGAGGTACTAAATTATAATTTGTGTTCCTTGCTTATATATTGAATGTTACATCTGGCAACTTATACTAATAAAAATGTTTTGAAAGATTTGGAATTTTTTAGAAAAGTTAAATTACTTTATCTAAAATGTGGTGACCTGTGAATATTTGTTGTTCATTTGTAATCGTTGTAAGCTTCTAATACCATTATTAATTTTTTTGCATACCTTAAAGGATCTTTTGTAAAGGAGAATAGGGATATATTTCCGCCAGGCTTCGACGAACATCCGCGAAAAACATAAACATTTCCTCCTTTACGATACATTTTTATGTATAAGCAACACAACACATATCATTTCTAATTAATTAAACACCATGCAAACAAAGAAAAAGCTCACAAATCTGAACATAAACAAACACAGTAAACGAATAAACGTAAACACAGAAGCTGTGACAAAAGTGAGGTTGATCGATATACCAGTTAAAAAAAAAATGGCGATTCCTCACATGCGCATACAAATTTGGTTTTAGCGGGAAGGCTCTCTTTCGCCTCTGTATAGCTAGGTACTCTGTGACTGTGCAAACGTATTGGCTGAATTGTTTTATATATATATATATATATATATATATATATATATATATATATATATATATATATATATATATATATATATATATATATATATATATATATATATATATATATATATATATATATATATATATATATATATATATATATATATATATATATATATATATATATATATATATATATATATACAGGGTGTTTACAAACTTGGGAATTATTTTTTGAGGATAAGTACATCTTGATATAATAAATCATATAGTGCATAAGAAAACCTTAAATATTAAAAAAAAATAACTGACCTTTCTCAACAAAAAAGTGCGAACATGTTGAGAACTGCTGGAATCGAAGTTGAATGACCGTGTGTCAAATACATCATATGGCACAATCACTGTTCGATGTTGCCACATCCTTTAACACACAAAATCTTGTTGCTGTAGAACATTAATTAACTCTTTTTACATGAAAATGGATATAGTTTATTTCCTCACAGGGCACAATATAATCCGATTAGACGTACGGTTTGCTTAGCGAATGAATGCACACATTCTTAAAGTTGGATTGTCCTCTACCAAATTTAAAATGTTTTCCTCAGCGTTCAAAGATATATGAGGACCTCATATCACGTCTTTGACGGGGTCGTAACTGACAAATATTGTGTGATCGTTGCACAAGAGTTACAAATCATATAGCATTTGGTTCATTCTTATTTGGAAACCGTTCCGCATACAAACACTACAAACATCCGAAGTATTTGACATTTACCGTAAATATTAACATTGACTAGTTCATTATTACTGTTACTAATGAAAAAAACACTGTAAAACGGACCAAACGAAGTTTGAAAACAAACACTATTAAATAACAACAACCGCAGAATTTTGTGTTTTGTCTTTCATCTTTATTCTGTCAAAAGTTGTCATTTCTCAATCTTTTTTGAGATTTGTCATTTTGTTTTGTTTTGAATTCGTGCCTATCAGGAAATTTCTGTGTTTTATCTTCTATTTTTCAGTTTTTTTGCGGCACAATAATAGGAAAAGTATATCGAAATTGTGTTTTATGTAAAAACTGAAAACAAAGTCATATCTGGAAGAATATCACGTGACATTTCACAGGTTAGAATTGTTTTATTTTTATATTGTTCAAGCATTATCTGCTAAATCTAACCATCTGCATTAACTATACATTGAAGTAAATATTTAATGAAAAAATTTAATCGTATAGGTTACCCAGTGACGACAGCCAAAATGTATGGGTACAAATACGTATGAGGTTTTTCAAGTACAGACATTATACATACACTATTCATATGTTCAAAACATTTTATGAACGAAGACTACATGGATCCAAAACTCAAGAGTCTGGGAAACCATTACAATCAAGAGCGGGAGCTTTTCCATCTATAGCGGTGCCCAATCCAATCTTGACAATGGATGTTTTAAGGGCACAAGGTATAGTATTTATTAAATCAAGATAGCAGTATTTGGAGTCTTGTAAGGTTAAAGAAATTAATGATTTTCATTCTATACAGTTCGTCCTTTAAAACAATTTTATATCACGTACGGTCTAAAATGTATCGACAACTAAACTGAATAATGCAGCTTGCCTCAGTTTTTATGTTAACTTGTAGTGGAAGGAATTTTACCAATCTTAATACAATAAATAATTTGATCTATGCTTTTATTTTTAAAGGTATTTTAAATATAACGTAAAATAATTGTGCCCATTAAAATTTTTTAAAATTGGGTCCCTCCCTATAAATATTAAAATATTTTCTTGGTAGATAGCAAGATTGTATATGTAATAGTTATAACCACATTTTCAGGTTTTTGGCATGACAAGTATAATATCGAGTGTCATATATTAAATAAAATTAAATTATCAAAATTTTAATGCCTCGTGTTAAAAGCTAGATAACATTCAACGAAAAACTTTCATTTATAACTTGTATGTATATTACAATATTTAATTTTCTTTGTAGTCATCCCTGTCATGTACATTAGAAGATCTGGTTTCCCAAAAATCAAAGAGTAGAAGACAGGAAGTACTCTCAAGAAATCTGGCGGTTTTCACTGACTCTCCAATTCTATTCTTCTAGAGCTTACAACTGCTTTCGTAGACTTGAGAAAATCTGTTACCCTATCTGATAATCAAAGCTCTTGTGCATCTTTAATAGTGACAAGTTAGCATGCTATTATCATAGTTTTTATTAATATGGCTGCTATTATTATTAATCTTTTTGTATTGTTTAATTAGGAGCATAAATTCTTTATGTTCAGTAAATACTGTTTAAATAAATTGTGATCAATTTATCACTGAAGTGCATTGCTTTATTACCCTATTATGAAAAGAATTTTCATGATTGCATTTATAGATTTTTCTTACTTTTGGTTGAACATTTATATGAAATCAGGCACGAAAGTGAGACTTCTGCGAAACTGTTTTCAATTTTCAGCTAAATATTTTCGACGACTTCACAAACAGCTGAACTAAAATTTAACACTTATAAGGCTTAATTCATAAAATCTTAAGATTTCATAAATTCAAAGATATTTATGTATGACTATATTGTAAAGTACTGTTTGTGACATAGTTTTCCGGTCATAAAGTACCTCTTTATAATATTAGTAGAATAAACTAACTTTATTTTACTAGTACTATAAAGAGGTACTTTATGGCTGCAAAACTATGTCATAAACAGTACACAGCATACTTCTCTCCTTTCTCATAGAATAGATACAAAATTTATAAAATGAACGTTTCTCCATAACGAGTTAATTTTAGCAGTCGAACATAAAGCTTTATATGCAACTCCTCCATATTACAGCTTTATTGAATTCATCCTTTTTATGGCCTTGGTCACTACATTCAACTCACATATAAACGACTTGCTCAATAAACCCTTATATTATGGACTTATTACATAAACAGCTATTATAATAAATAAAGTTAAACTCAATATATTATTATATTTTGTTCTCCAATAAATTCAGAAATATAGAGTAAATAAGGAAATAAAACCTACACTTAAATATTGTATACCTACATACCCAAAGTACGTTAAAATTAACCTAGTAAGAAATATAGTTTTAAACATTATAAAATTAATAGTTATTGTGGTTGATTAAATAATATTCTTGCACAACTGTTTTCAAGGTAGTTATTTTTCATTTTCAGATTCTTTATTTTTCGTGGCAGAATATAACTTTCTTCTGGACTTCTGTTCAACTTTCTTATTTCAGTATATTTCTTTATAATCTCAGGCGAAACACTGAAATAATTTATTTAATGAAAATTTTATGGAGTACTTATTTATATAAAAAACTTACCCATAATTATGAATACTTTGAATAAAAACTCTCTTCCTATTAGAGCTACTGTCAGTCTCGTCACCAATTAATTTTGCTAAAAATAAGTACATGAATTAACAATACATATATTTTATTATATTTAAGCAATATCTTACACCAAACATCTTTTTTAATTTCAATGTTATTCATAATCGAAGAGTGTCATCATGAAGATGTCTGTGTAGAACTAAAAGAGGACGATTGTGTCGTTAGTGAAATGACATCAATAACAGTAGACACTTGTAGCCTTATTTTTCCTTTGTTCACTTGTAGATGGAACATACATATTTTGGTGCATACAAATTTCTGTCGCAGTTTCCTTTGTGAGTTGCAAATTTTGCACTGCATCAGCTTTCAGGAAAACTTTATGTCTCAGTTTCATAAAATCACCTTCTTTGAACTGTTTGGAGCAAATAAATTTATTCTCTGACCACTGCCTCTGCTCGCTTTCCCCAAGAAGTTTCGATCACTTCTCCAACATCTCTCCTTTAGGAAATCTAAAACACGTAATTTGTAGAATTGAAAAAAAATAACAGATCAAAACTAACATACCTCTGAAAAGTGATCCCTTTAGGTTTAAAATGTTTTACCTTAGAACATTATTCCACTGCAAAAGACGTTGTTTACAAATGTTTTTTATAAAAGTACCAAATACAATTTGCACTTAATAAAAAAATATATTATTTTCACTACACAAAGTATTAAAATATCCTATCGTAGTCATAGAAAGTCGCAAAAAAATTCATATAATGAAAGAAATCGCACTATAACTACAGAAAACCAAACAATAACCATTAAATGATGGAATGACATTTCTAAGTGGAAATGGCGTCGCCAATGATGCCACCAGATTTTTCGATGCGCAAACGTCCAATCTCCCTAAGCGTATGTGTAGAGACTCAGGGACGGACTCTCCCAGCCGGCAGGTCGGCAATTACCGACGGGGCCAAACACTTCTGGGGGGTCAAACTGCAAACTGAAACAATGTATTTTTCCTTTTCCTTTGTAGGAAATTATTTTCCATTAACAAAGTCAAAAATATTTGTCTGGCCACCGGGCGCCAGCTAGTACAAGTGGTTTACTCTTTACTAGTGTAACCAGCGATTCGCAAGAAGCTGAAAGATGTAAAATTGGCACTAGTAGCGTCATCCATCCCATATTAGCGAGGTTGTTAGTCGCGCGCTTCTCGGTCCTGTAAGTAAATTAGACCCCACCTCCCCAGGCGTTCTATACATTATGCAATTTTTTATCGACGCAATAGCTATTGGTCACTTTTGACCTGCTTTCACGCTTTATTTTTCCAGTAACATACTGGGTAAATAACTATATTTTTTAGATAACGAAGAATTATTCATGTGGTAGTAAGTCTCAAAAAAGAAAAAGAAAAACCATGTACTCCACTCGACACTCGTTGCGAAATCCAAATTGGCATCATCTGGAGATGCTTAAAACAGTATTAATCATCCTCAGATGAGTGCAGGATATGGTGTTTTAGTGTTTCATGTTTCATGGAAAACTATGTCAGTGTTAAGTATTGCAAGGATACCTTAATTGTCTATTTGACATTATTTTTTATTTATTTCTGTTTGACATTTAGATTGCTAAATATTACTAATTACCAAATATTGCGAACTGTGAAAATTATCCTATTAACATTAATTTTGATTTGAAATAAGTTATATTTTATGGTTTATATTTGATTCTTATTTTTTCATTCTTTCTACCATTAAAAGTTTGACAGAATAAAATTGTTGACGTTATATTATGTTTATACTGTTCATTAGTTTCCAAGTGAATAAACGCTTGTTTTACTCCCTGTTTTGAGTAGTAAAATGCTGTTTTATTCCCGTTCATGCAAAAATACTATAAGTAAGTACTTATAGATAATTAATTATTTAATTATGAAGTAAGTTTATAATTATGTTATTGTGCATTATTAAAATTTGTAAAAGTACCAAATAAGGAATGAGATGAGGTTATAGGTTAAGAAAATAGTGTATTGTTTTAGCTCTAAGATACATTATTTGTGTTATATTTCTTGTACCCTGTACTTACAATGTACAAATCCAACTATTTTTTATTTTTGAATTGTTGTTCCTTTCGATATTTACTTTTATGTTCGAATTTATCATTTATCTAGTAATAAACAATAACGAAAAACATTAATTTTTATTGTGTTTATTTTAGGTATATGATTTCTTTATATCCTGAAAACGATTGATCTTTCTTGGTGGGAGGGGGTAGGCCGTAGGGGACAAATTACAACTATTGCCTATGGGGCCGAATGAGGTCAGTTCGACCCTGTGTAGAGTTTACAAATGGTGATATGATTGTTGTTTGTAATTTAGTGATATTACAGGTCCCTAGATTGTAGGTTTGCTTGCATAGGTAGTGAATTTCGTGATCTCTGTATGTCAAATGTCAAATGGAAATTTTTAAGATGTGTAAAAAATTTACCACAACGTACTCCCATTTTTTTTGTGCATAGAGAAACTAAAAATAAAATCTTTGTGTGTTTGTATGTGAAGTGAATATGCATCGAAACTCCCGTCAGCTGTAATATCGAATAAGCACAAACGTCGTTTACTTAACAGAACGTGTTTTAAGTGTATAACGCAGTTTTAAAAACTAATATTAATGGTTACTGAACAATAAGATTTGAACAACAAGATTAGTTTTAAAACAAATCTTATTGTTTTATTTCGTTAATTTTGTGTTCTCAAAATAGAGACGTTTGTATTTTATGGAATTGTCTCGTGATATGGAAAAAGTGTCATATTGGTTTAGATCCATCAGCCGAAACCCGGTTTAGATGCTTTTATACTTTCAAAAAGAAGACTTCACTACAAATGGTGATGCATTTCCAAATATTACACATGGAAATATTGTTAATTATTTAGTTTTTGAGTGTAGTGCCTACACAAAGAAAGAATTATGTTTGTGGTTGGGTTTGATGCATTTCCAAATATTACACATGGAAATATTGTTATTTAGTTTTTGATTGTAGTGCCCTACACAAAGAAGGAATTATGTGCGTTTGTGGTTGGGGAAGGAAGTCTTTTAAGGAATTTTCTGCAAGAGAAGTTGTTTGCAAAGGTAAAAATAAGTTCAATTATCAGGGATTTCTTCACTATAATTTATTATAGTAGATTGGGTATATTTCCATTTTTAAATTGTACAATGCTCACAAAGATGTAAATATTTTGATTTCTCCATTTTGTATTTGTACGAGTATTTCCATAAAAACACAGATATTATGAAAAATAACAAATTTAATAATGTAAAAAAATGTAAATCAATCAATCAATAGTGAGAAAAATGTTTTAAGCTGTAGTTAGATTCTTTAAAACAATTCAACCCATGGGTTATGTTGTACTTTTCTGGCTGTTACAAGACGTTTAATTTTCGAGTAAAATATTTAATTTAAAAAAATGAGTACATTTTGATCGGTAGCATAGTTAGATGTTATTTATCTAATTCTATTGGAACAAGAAAAAAATTGTCGCTAAATAATGGGCGTTGAGATAAAATTTGGCAACACTGCCAGAGCCATAGACATTATTATATGTCTATGGCCATAACTTTCGCATACAGCTAGCTTCGTCAGCGGTTCTCAAACAATTTGATGTATTATTTAAAATATTTTTTTTTGCCACTTCTGAGGAACTTTTACTAAGGTAAATTTTTAGCAATCAACTTCTTTTACCAAGTACTACCTCCCATTAAAAATATATTCCCAAGTTCGTAAACACCCTGTATATATATATATATATATATATATATATATATATATATATATATATATATATATATATATATATATATATATATATATATATATATATATATATATATATATATGTGTGTGTGTGTATATATATGTATATGTATGGTGGGTAAACTGTTCAACCTGTTCCTGCTCCTTTTTCTACGTACCGTGACAATAGTTTAGGTGTAAATAGGATACATTGTTAGCATAAGGTTAGTTTTAATAAGTATCCCCAGATGAAGCCAACTTGGTTGGCGAAGCAGGCGTTGAGTGCAGTATATGTGTTTTGGTATTTCGTGGAAAACTACATCAGTGTTATAACAAAAGTGATTGTATTTCTTAACTGAAAATAATTTTGTTGTCTTTATTAAAATCATTAGGATCTGCGTTAGGAGGTATACAGAGCTGTTGTTATGTTCTTAATCATAATTCCTATTGTTCATTCGTTTGATCATTTTCACTCAGTGATTTATTTCGGTAAACATGTGTTCTCTATTATTATTATTTTATTATTTTTAGTGGTGCCACATATTACAGATGCTATCCAAGAATGGGTTGAAAAAGTTGCTCAGAAACCTGTATCTGAGACAGGAAAAACACCTGAAGTATGCATTATAGAATTAGGTGGTATTGTGGGAGATATTGAAAGTATGGCATTTGTTGAAGCTTTCCGGCAATTTCAGTTTCGTGTTAAACGTGAAAATTTTTGTGTTGCTCATGTTTCACTTATCCCCCAGGTAATTATTATTATTAATATAAATTATAATCTTGACATTTAGTGTTTTACAGCTTTATTTTTATTTGTTTATTGTATTATTATTCTATATGTGAATTTTAGTAGATTTTAAAATTGTACAGTTATTGGGCAATAAAGCTATTAAAAATCAGACCAATAGCTCAAATAAGACGAATAGACTGTATTCACATAAAAAACGGATATATTATTGTAGCCTGTGCAAAAACTCATATATATTCAGATGGCCAGTGCAATAGCATCAATGCATCCAAGTAATCAGCTGCTTTGTGTATTCCATAATAACCTTAGTTTCTCTATGATCGATTTTTATTTAAAGTTGAAGGTCTCCACCAGGAACCGCTCTGGCGTTAACGCTGCCCCTGACAAAAAACAAATTGCCGCCCCTTTTAAAGTTATTTTTTCTTAATAAAAGATGGTTTTAATTTGCAATTAAAACGTATATTTAAAAAGAAACAAGTGTTAAAACTTGACATTTGGTACAAAACAGTATAAATTAAAATAAAATAGAGTTGCAGTACCTATAGAGAACTAGTTGTTATATTTAAAAAATATTTATTTAGTTTTAAACATACAGGGTGCAATTTTACCGCTATTACGATTTCGATTTTTTTCTCACTTGTACCTAAAACCTAAATAGAAAACAAAAGGTAGATACATAGAACCACAGTAATACATTGTTTGTTCGAGTTATAATCAGAAGAATTTTTTTTTCCACTTTTAATTCTGCAAATTTTTTTATTACCTCTTTTTAAGTTTATTTGATCAGCAATTTCATGTTCAATTGCTAAAATGGCCAAGCCGTTTAGTTGCTTTTTCGTAGTAGTTGAGCGTAAAAAGGTTTTGATTAATTTTAATTTGGAAAAACTTCTTTCTCCACTTGCTACTGATATTGGAATAGTATTCATAAGGCAATACTAAGATTTGAAGCAAAATTTAGCATTGTTATTATTTTAAGAACATCACTTGGGACTTTCTTTTTTTGCCCAAAAGTGCACAAATTGCAAACATTTCCTCTACTAATCCTAGACCGTGAATGTCAGCTGATTCACCATCAGACAGAATATTTTCCAAATCTTTGCAAATCTTTATCAGTGTCTCTTTAGGCATGGTTTTCAAATCATATATTTTATATAGGGATTGAAAATGGTTACTATGGTGATTTAGTTGTTCAAATCGGCTATCTAGTGCGTTTAATGCTTGATCAATTGTATAGACGAAAAATTTTAGTTTGTATTTTTCGTTGGGATATTCGATTGGTTCGTCCCTTGCCTCATATGAAAAGTTGGCCTTTTGTCCTCTTACGCGGTGTCGCGGCGTTGTTGATTCAAAATTGGCTTCAATGTTAATTTCATTTCATCAACAATAAGTTCATTGAAAGACTTATCTGATCGAAGATTTTTAAAGAAATTTTTGCAATTCTCTAGATCAAGTGCTTTTTTCAAATTAAAATCTTTTGTTTGCATAAGCTTGCTTATGGGATTAATATAGTTTAAAATTTTATACCATATGACTATTGAACATAAAAATTTAAATTGTTTAATGCAACTTAGCAAACCCGAAGCTTCGTCTCTTATCGAGATATCGATGTCTTAGTTTTTATAAATGCTTAGCAAAGCGTCGCATATTTCACCAAATCTTAAGGGCGTTGAAGCTTCTATCCTGCTTTCCCATCGAGTGTCACTCAAAGGTTTTAATGTTAATCCCTGGACATGTTTTAAAAATATTGCACATCGAAAAGTAGTAGAAAAAAATAAATATATTTTTTTGGACCATATTAAAAAAAATTGCCTGCTTTCAAGGATACTTTTACCATATCATGTACCACTAGATTGAGTGAGTGGCTACTACACGGAACGTAGAATGCTCGTGGATTCAAATTGCTAATTCTAGATTGCACTCCTGCATTGTTACCCGTCATGTTAGCTCCATGGTCATATCCCTGCTCTCTTATATCTTGCACATCAAGTCCCATTTCATGAAGCTCTTCAATTATAATTTCATATAGTTGTCTTCCTGTAGATCTTTCCACAGGTAAGAAACCTAAAAAGCTTTCAGTAGATTTTTATTTCGACATCATTTGAATCAGAATCAAACTTATTGATGGAGACATATCTAATTATCAGGTCATTTGCTCCAGCTTACTAACGACAGGAGTGCAATCTAATATTATGGAATAGTATT
>JANEYF010003428.1:417500-420000 GCA_029963845.1 Rhamnusium bicolor | reverse complement strand
GTTCCTGTTTTATATTGTAGGAGCACCACTTTATTCTATCAGTGTAGAAACGGAATGTCCAGGGGTCTGTGTGTATGGTTGTCGGTTTCGTAGAAATGGACAACTTCACTTTTACCTGCCGAAAATGATTCTCGGTGTATTTATTACTTATGTTTTAAATAAAAGATAGAATATCAACTTCACTTACTCTATTTTATTTAAGGCTGACCTCACAAAATAAAAACAATAAATAGTAAATAGAGTAACCAATAATACAGGTAACAGAAAAAGCAGGCCAATAAACCAAGCAAGAGGTTGTGATAATGCAAGCAGGCTTATCAAATGCAGCCAAGTTACGAAATCTATTACTACAGGAATGGTTAATCGAATGCAGCTAAAGTATGGAATCTACTTTCTACGGGTATCTAGCAAGCGGTTGATATGTTTTAAAGCGGTTAGTGCGGAAGTAATATTACGACAGGCGGTGTGTGCAGTACTGTCCGGAGACAAGTGGTTACGGTGTACAAGCGTGACACGGCAGGGTATCAATGTAGGGACTGATGGTTATTGAAAATTTCTAATCGCGATTGTATTATACAGCTATGTTGGCTCTTATGTCACCTACTAGGGTAAACGTGATTTAACTTGCAGACTACTTGGTCAGATTCTATCCTCAAACGAGTGACACTAAAAATCTGGCTAGTACTGTTTCGTAACTATCACATAAGGATTGGATTTTATCCTCAACGAGTGACACTAGAATCCAATCGGTGTATAGTATCATAAAACTTAAACTAAAAAGAAACCCGGATGATCCCGAAGGACGTCTAGCGTATAATTAGCGGGCCTTATATAGCTAGGTTATCTTTTATGCCCCTTATTGGAGGTAAAATCGTGGTTTAATTCACTGACTACTTGGCCAGATTCTATCCTCAAACGAGTGACACTAAAAATCTGACTAGTAATGTTTTTAACTGTAACATTGGTATTGGATTTTATCCTCAACGAGTGACGCTAGAATCCAATCGGTGTATAGTATCATAAAACCTAAACTGAAAAGAAACCCGGATAATCCCGAAGGACGTCTAGCGTATACTTAGCGGGCGTTATATAGCTAGGTTTTCTTTTATGCCCCTTATTGGGGTACAATCGTGGTTTAATTTGCGGACTAATTGGTCAGATTCTATCCTCAAACGAGTGACACTAAAAATCTGACTAATAGTGTTTTTAACTATAACACTGGGATTGGATTTTATCCTCAATGAGTGACGCTATAATCCAATCGGTGTATAGTATCATACACTCTAAATTGAAAACCGGATGTTCCCGAAATAGGTCCTAGATAGCCAAGAAGAATAAACTAACAAGGAGTGTTTAATAAGGCTTTAGCCAATCAAAACTTAAAGCGTCACGGTGACGTCGTTGATAGTCAATTAGATGCCCAAAAACATAATACAGCGTGTCCCAAATTATTACACTAAATCTTAAATCAATACAATGATTATAGTGTAAGATTCCATTATATAAAGGTCGTTAACTAATGGTAGGCTGAGAATGTCAAAAACTGAATTAAAATCAGTGATGTAATATAAAGAATGAATATATAAACTTTCTTATGAAATAAACAAAATCAGCAAAGTTGTGAAATACAGATAGACAAGTAGTGTGTTTCGTAATAAAATATATATTAGGCTGGTAAAGTTTAGGTTTTATATTTGTTGGTTACTATACATATACAAACATTTTCAAAACATCCAGTTTTATACTTAAAGTCTTATATCAGTGTACCCACATAGATATAATGTTGAATATACTTTTTCTATAATCACTTGGCATAATTAATCCACATAAAAATAAAATAGGGTTAGACTTACCTGATTATTTAACGTTGAAAATCTAGACAAAAAAATTCTAATGCACAAAGTAGATTTGGAAGTAGTCTTTATTATCTTTAATTATTTACAAATAATAACAAAACATACAAACAAAAATTCTCTCACATGGATAATGAAAAATAAGAAAACTATTTCAAAAGAAATTGTGAAGAGTAAAAGAAAGTCAAAAAAAGATGCGACAGGTAAAATAGAATTAGCCCACAAATAACTTGGCATTTGTTGGGGCTACATAATATATACAATTGTTTAAATTATAAAACAATATGAGACAAGATAATTTATTATCCACTTTTGTGATTCTCAAGGTATGTGTAGTTATACGACAAACCTCTATAAGTTCCCACGATATAATAATTTGAGAAAAATATATTTCACAAAATACTTAAACATTTTAATATTTACACATACAAAACAAGTTTGCAAATATTACAAATAATACAATATTACTAAAAGAATAAGGTACATTTTTTTTATAATTATCTGTTATTATATTTCCTTCATTAGTATCAACAATAATATTTTGTTCATTTTCATTTTGTTCTTGTAAAATTTTATTTACTTCAAAGCTCCTGCTTTTTCTTCTACCTTTTCCAAGATATTGCCGATAATAATGCATCTATCTTCTC